>JAJOOS010007836.1:0-14385 GCA_029582725.1 Solanum chiquidenum
TCAAACTTTTTCTTTGACTTTGGGGTATAACCTTGTACTACATTGTTATGATTACATGCTCTTATTTTCAAATTTTTACTTCTTCAAGAATTAGGTTAATTTTCTTGGTTTTTGAATCAGAGTACTGAGGCAAGAAGAGATGCATATCGAGCTATTGTTCAAACTCGTCCCTCTCATTTGAACAATATCTACCTCGCAACTCAGGTTTCTACTTCTCTGTAGCTTATTCATTGGTCTTTGGCATGTGAACAAATTTGTTCAGTTAGTTTGCAATAGTCTGTGTGGGCTATGCTTGACACATTGACTTGTATCCATATCCATCAAAATTTCACTGCACAAAAGACTTGAATCTTCATGGTCAAACAAGAGATTCTGCTTTCTTTAGCATTCACCAATCTTCTATCCCATTATATGTTTATGCTACTTCTCATCTTGCAGAGACCTGAACAACTTCTTAAACGAACTCAACTCATGGAACGTTGGGCTCGCCGGGAGGTATGCTAGAAAATGAAATTTCTGTTTATATCTATGTATATGAGGAAGCGATAGAAAGAATCGTAGCATGTAACCTGAGATCTTGAGGCAATTAGTGGGATGGGTAGAGTAGTCAGAACATTAAAACCTTTTGCAAATCACCCTTCGGGGTGGCCCAGTGGTTTGGGCTTGGGACTTCCATGTTGGAGGTCTCAAGTTTGAAACCCCTTGCCAGCGAAAGCAAGGGGTTTGCCTTTTGGGTCGAGCTCGTCGCACCGGGCTTGCCTAGTGCGGGTTACCTCTCCTATGTGGTTTGCGAGCTATTGCATAGGAGCGGGGGTTTTACCTTGTGCGCACCCAAAGGGTAGCGGCTGTGGGTTTCCCTTATCATCAAAAAAAAAAAACCTTTTGCAAATCCTTATACTGCTAATGTGGAGCAAATGCATTTTAAACACCAATCCACACATGTAACGCACATATGGATTGATGATCTCTCCTTTTCTTTCGGATTTCTTTCCTTTTATCCATCTTCTCTCTCTCTCTCCCCCTCACCTGGTTGAGAAGACGAAGTAGCTCAACAGACTGAAGAATGCACATGTACAGAGAGTAGGCTTAGCAGGTTGAAGAGGTAGGCGTCTGGAAAAGAGAGAGTAGTGTCAATAGGTCAAGGAGTGGGCTTAAACTGTTGTGAAAAAATAGAGGCTCCACATTTGACTCTATACCATGTGAAAAGAATCTATGCATTAATGTGAAACTTAAGGTAATTTAGTGTTACCTTTCCCCAAAAAAAAATTAAAAAAATTAAAGGCAACGAGTGGAATAGACCAAAGCCTCTAAGAACCCCTTAGACAACTATAGGAGCCAATTATATAATATAGCTTAACATCCCCATCATGTATAACCTGATTTTGGGATTCACAGGTGAATTTTGTTGTGGATTTGGTAGTGTGAGTATGTGCTTATCAAAGGATAGTTACAATGTGAAAGAATGTATTGATACCACTTGATAGAACCTAAGCATACCAATACCTTGAGCCAATGGTTGGAGTAGTTCAAAACCTTATAATAAACCCCTTTGGGAATTCCTTCATAATTAATGAGGGAGAAGTGCATTTTCTGAACATATATATCTGCAATGCCTCCTTTGTCAAAGTGATTCATTATCTGCTCATCCATATCTTTTCAGATCAGCAACTTTGAGTATCTAATGCAGCTTAACACACTGGCCGGACGTAGTTACAATGATATTACTCAGGTACGATTTTCTCATTGTGAGGGCTCAAGAGGAATCACGTGTTTACTTGATCAGTTCCCTTTCGGTTTTGCAGTATCCTGTGTTCCCCTGGGTCATTTCTGATTATACTTCAACCGACTTGGATTTTGCTAATCCATTATCCTACCGGGACCTCTCAAAGGTTGGCATATATTTCATGTGTCAAATCATCTCCAGGTTATTGTATCATTGACATAAGAAATGTATACTTGCAGCCAGTTGGAGCATTAAATCCTGACCGATTAAGGAAGTTTCAAGAGAGATATTCTAGTTTTGATGACCCTGTCATCCCAAAGTTCCACTATGGCTCACATTACTCAAGTGCAGGAACAGTATGTGTTTGTTCTTTCATTTGGTTGTCCTAAGCCATTTTAAACTATTATGTGCGATGACTGTACCACTCTATATTGTCAGATATCCTGAATGGTTTAACGTATTAGTAGCATATTTTGACATGTTACCATTTTCATTTAGGTTTAGCAGTCTCATGATTGTTAATTACTTGATTGATTCAATATGAATAGACAGTTATAATGCCAGTAAATAATACTCCCTCCGTCCATTTTATGTGGCACCCTTTCCTTTTTAGTCCATCCCAAAAAGAATGTCACCGTACTATAATTAGAAACAATTTAACTTTAAAATACCCCTTTTACCCTTAATGAAATGATTTTCAGCCACAAATATCTATGCATTGTTTTAGACCACAAGTTTCAAAAGCTTTTTTCTTAAACACCGTGCCAAGTCAAACGATGCCACATAAAATGTGATGGAGGGAGTAATATTTATAAGTAGCTTCAACCTCAACTGCTAGAATCTGTTTCAACTAATGTCCTATTTGGTATCACGTAAATGCTTTCCCTGTCCTAATTATTTAGGATGTCAAAATCATCAAGAACTATGCTTTACACCAAAATGAGAAGAACAGTTCTGTCCTTTTATAGTCATAAGTTGTTTCGTTCTTCTTCCTAATCCAGTATCATTTCTTTTATCAATATTAAATGTTAATTTTTATTGTTGGCTACTTATGATTATCACCAAACACCCGCCTATGCTCCACCCTCGCCCCCTGTCATTATACCAACTTTTGTTCAACCAAACACCAAGAAATGATTTTGTGAAATGGTTCTCTTTTGTTAAAATTTATTCTCATGGAGAGCGTTTAATGCCATTACAAACAAGTAAATATCACTAGAAGTCCTCTTTACAACTTAAAAGTCATGAATTTCCCAAACCTTTTGTATTATAAATCCGTTTGCATGCTCTTCCATGGCTAGCAGCACATCCATATCCATTAGATCACCCCTTGGGTCTTGGTGTAGGAGATTTGACATGATTGTTTTCCAAAGAAACAGGAACTCTACCTTTTTATGATGAAATTGTTGCGATCCTACATTTTTTTCTCTGTTTATTCATCTACCAGATGTTCCATACACTTGTCGGAACTAGGGACGAGTTCCATAGTTCAAAGGTCACCTTGCTATGGTCTAGCATATGATTGATACTGCACCAATTTCTTTCCACTAGAAGCACCAATTAATGTGAATTCTCCTCCTTTCTTGAAGTTGTTTATTGTCATTATTCAGTTCCAAGTGGCTGCTGTAGGAAAAGTTTTACCCTATAGGGGGAATAGCTGGACCAGTTCGATTTGTATGTTTGCTTCCAGTATCCCTCGTAATTAAACCATGGTCAAAGGACTTCAGTATAAAGATCTCGTTAGCATACTAATCAATATTACCACCATTGCTAGACACTTCCTATTGTACATATGTCATAATGTTTTGACTCCTTTTGTATGAAGCATCAGTTAAAGGGATACTGTGAATGATTCTTGGTGTTTGCATTGCACATCTGCAACACTATCTGAAGAAAGGAAACAGTCTGGTTATCCTTTATGGTCCTTAAACCTGCTGTATATCCTTTATCTCCTTGATGCCTTTTCAATACAACAACTTATTTCATAAAAAAGAAAAACTAAAAAAAACTGCTGTATACTTGAATGTGCTAATGAACTTTTCCACCTCAGGATGAGTAATGACTATTTGCTTCAACAGGTCACTCAAAAACTTAAGCAGAGCTCAAATTGATGAACATAAAATTTTATGTATGGCGGAACAATAAAGAATATGAGTTTTATTATCTTCTTCAGCGCTAGAAAATATGAGTTTTAACGAGTCTGTCACATTCAATGTATACTCGAACAATCAATCATCTGTCTGGAGATGCATGCATCTTCATTGATCTCTCGACTTACTAACACTTTTGCATATTTAATTTTTCTGACTTGGTTTGCTTCATAGATTATTCCACCTCTATTCTTTATTATATGTTGAATATGTATCACTTGAGTGTGAACATAGTCAGCAGTAAATTTACAGATTCTGTTCTAAGACTTTGCTATGAATTTTATGTACACCAGGTGTTATATTATCTAATCAGGCTGGAGCCCTTCACTACCCTATCTATTCAGCTCCAAGGTGGCAAATTTGATCATGCAGACAGGATGTTCTCAGATATTGCTGCCACTTGGAAAAGTGTTCTTGAGGAGATGAGTGATGTTAAAGAGTTGGTATGAACTATATTTCTTCTGCCACCTCACTACTCTGTTACCATTTGATTATATTCTCGTTGTGTATACTTTTGGACTATCTCTCGGTAATTATGGTCAGGCAACCTTTGTGCTTTCTATTATAAATTGTTACCATCTCAAAAGAAAATTGAATGTTATTATTTGACATACTCAATTCTTGAGATAAATGTACTGCCTCTGTTTAATTTTATCCAGTCCTGTTTGACTGGGCATGGAGTTTAAGAAAGACATGAGATCTTTTGGAACTTGTGGTCTTAAACATGACAACATTTATGTGGCTTTAAAACTTTTAAAACTTAAGTTGAACACGTTATAACGTTTATTTGGCTTTAAAAGCTGGTCTCTAAGGGTAAAATGGGAAGCAAAGATAAATTATTTCCAATTTTAGGAAGGGGTCATTCCTTTGGAGCACACACAAAGGAAATAGCCTTATATAAACTGAAACAGGGGGATTAGCAAATTAGTAGAGTTTTCAAGTTGGATAGTCAACTAACCACTTTTATATCAAGTGGGTCCTGAAGTGAAATGATAGATTAATTTTTGTTTTTTGTGATATATAAAGTGACAAAATATTCCATTTTGAACGTCAATTTGCATGTCCTGGAAAGGGTAGTAAGATTCAATTAGAGACAGAAGATGCAGATAATGCTTTCTGCTGCTAATGATTTGTTATCTTTTGCTGTTTCTGGAGTCAGTTAAAGCTTTTGCTCCATGTGCTCATAAATTCATAATGGGATATTGTTCTTAATACCTAGGTTCCGGAGCTATTTTATCTTCCAGAGATGCTAACAAATGAGAATTCAATTGAATTTGGTACAACACAGTTGGGAGAAAAGCTGGGTATGAAATACAGTTTAATTGTATATAGCAGCATACAGAGCTAAATTTTGTCCGGGTCTTCAACTGTAATCATTTGTTTCTCATCTCTGTTTCAGACTCTGTGCGGCTTCCACCTTGGGCTGAAAACAAAATTGATTTTATTCATAAGCATCGGATGGCACTTGAGAGTGAGCACGTCTCTGCTCATCTACATGAATGGATTGATCTCATTTTTGGGTAGGTTTTGTCTGTCTTTCACTTGGAAAGATCATTTACAGAGTTTAGTTTTGCTTAGGTTTTGTTATTGCTTTCCTTGAGAATTTGAAGGGTGCCTAAGTTGTTTTGGGTGAGTTAAAAAATTGGGTATTTCCATTAATTGTTGTCTTTTCTTTTTCCTTCTCTTTTCTTTTCAAATAAAATTCTTTGCATATTCAGGTATAAGCAACGAGGAAAAGAAGCTATACAGGCAAATAATGTTTTCTTTTACTTGACGTATGAAGGAACAGTGGATATTGACAAGATAACTGATCCAGTATGCTTTTGTTCCTGTTCTTTTTGCTTTAGTTATTCCACTGACTTGAGTACGAGTGATTTTGAAATGCTAAATCTTGTCAAAAGGTCCAGCAGCGTGCTATGCAAGATCAGATTGCTTACTTTGGACAAACACCATCTCAACTTCTTACTGTCCCACACATGAAAAGGATGCCTCTGGAAGAAGTTCTCCAGCTACAGGTGAGTTTTTTGCATTCATAGTTCTCTCCATTTAAGTTCAGAGTCAACTGTAACATATATAAGAGTAAAATTTAAGTTGACCCAAATGAGTACTAGTAGTTTTATCATTTTAATTAATTAATATGAGGGAACCGTAAATCTAGTACTGTCTATCTTTCGCTCGTATAGAAGGGTGAAGTGTTTAATTGTTGTAGGTGATTTAACTCTCTTTAGGAAAAGAAAAAGGAACTCAATTGTCTGGTTGAAGAACACAAGTTCTCTTAGCCACTTTCGGCCAATTTTATGAGTAGGTTTATCTTTCCACCTTGGTGGTAGAATATCACCAGTAATTTATATGTTTATGTGTCCCATTATTTCCGAGCCTCTATATTTTATTTTGTCAAACTTTCAAGTCACACTTTCCCCTGAACCCCTTCTTGGGAACCATAATTTCTTTTTGTTTTTCTTGCTGTATCCTATTCTCTTGAGCTAGTTTTTTTGTCTTATGAATCTAGAGAACTTATTGTTAAGCCTGGAAGTTCCCTTCTGTGTGAAGGTCTCAGTGTATCTTGTTTTTATGATAATCCATAATGCTGTTTTTAGCAGATGGTATGGTTCATTTTTCAGTTAAATAGTAATATGTTATCATAATTGGTAGGCTCAAATGTAACCTTGGTACTTCTCTCATTTGTGCAGACCATATTCCGGAATCCTAGAGCTGCTAAACCATATACGGTTCCCCACCCTGAGCGCTGCAACTTACCTGCTGCAGCGATGCAGGCTTCTTCTGATTCCCTTGTAATTGTTGATACAAATGCACCGGCTGCTCACGTAGCTCAGCATAAATGGCAACCAAATACACCAGATGGTCAGGGAGCACCTTTCCTCTTCCAACATGGAAAACCTGGTGCTAGCTCAGCTGGTGGAACATTCATGCGAATGTTCAAGGGGCCAACTGGCTCTGAATCAGAGGAATGGCATTTCCCTCAAGCCCTGGCATTTGCAGCTTCTGGAATCAGAGGCTCATCTGTAGTTGCAATTACATGTGACAAAGAAATTCTTACAGGCAAGCAGTGTATATTCTATTTATTTAAATCTAAAAAATATCTTTGTTATCTAAATACTGTTGTGAAAGAATGATATTTTAGTTCATTACCACCAATTAGAAATATCTTTATATTTGTTCTATTGTTTTGGGGGTTAGTGAATAGTTTGCATACTTCCATCTTATAACAATATTTTAGTGGTCAACCCTCACTTACGCAAGGCAAGATTCCTTAGCCGATTTACTGCTTTTGATGTTTTGCAAATGTGGTTGGGAATTACTCTCCCTGTTCCATTTGAAGTTGCATTCTTTCTTTTTAAATCTGTTCCAAAAAGAATGATACCTTCCTTTGTTGGGAAACAATTTAAATTTGAGACTTCATATATTGTCTTTAATGACATGCTTTTATAGCCACAGAAATGTCATTGCATGATTGAAACAACAAGTTCCTAAAGTCTTTCTTTCTTTGTTAAACTCCATACCCAGTCAAGCACCACCACGTAAAGTGAAAAGGGAGGGTGTATATATTAGTGTTCATTTTGTTATTTTCTTCATTTATCTCATTTCTCAAGTTAGAACTACTAGAGAGCTTGTGTCTGGAAATCCTGTGTCAGAAGTCTAGAACTTCAGTTGTTTTGATTTATGAGAGTGCCCGGGGGTTCCTTAGTAAGTAGGGAAAAAAAGAGTCGAATTAAAAAGTATTGAATAATTTGAGTGCAAAACTTCCCAATGAAGGGAGATCAGTATTGCATGTGTATGTTGTTACTGAAACTTAAACATACTGACTAATAGGAGTTTCTGCACTTGAATCTAGGTGGCCATGTAGACAACAGCGTACGACTGATATCATCAGATGGGGCAAAAACTTTAGAAGTAGCCAGAGGACATTGTGCTCCTGTAACATGCCTGGCTTTGTCTTCAGATAGCAATTATCTTGTAACAGGGTCTAGAGACGCCACCGTGCTTCTCTGGAGAATAAATAGGGCGTCACCGCGCAGCAGCAGCACATCAGAGGCTTCCACTGGTTCAAGCACACCTTCAACCAGTACTACACCAAACAGCTCGAGAGATAAAAGTAAGAGGCATCGAATTGAGGGTCCCATACATGTCCTTCGAGGCCATCTTGGGGAAATATTATGTTGCTGTGTGAGTTCAGATCTTGGTATTGTGGTTTCATGCTGCAGTTCGTCAGATGTTTTGCTACATACCATAAGAAGGGGTCGATTGGTCAGAAGGCTAGTTGGAGTGGAGGCACATTCTGTTTGTCTGTCATCTGATGGAATTATAATGGCTTGGAACAAATTCCATAAAACACTAAGCACCTTTACTCTTAATGGGATTCTTATTGCTAGGACTCAGTTTCCTCCCTGCTCCACCATTAGTTGCATGGAAATTTCTGTTGATGGACAAAATGCTTTGCTTGGGGTAAATCCATATTCTGAAAATGATGGACCATCGGACAACAAGTCTATGAAGTGGCAAACGCCAGAACTTGGAGATTCTGATGGAGAATTAGATGAAAACAGTGAAGGAAATAGATTAGATATCTCTGTCCCTTCAATCTGCTTCCTCGACATGTTTACTTTAAAGGTATAATGAAGCCTTTCTTTGGACCTTATTTTTCTTTTTCTTTTCCTGTCCAAGTTAATACTGGCACTATTAAGTGAGGAGCTGTAAGGCAGACCGTCTAGTTTGTTTGTTTGCTGCTTTGCCAAGTTTGGGTTGTCTATGCTGCTTCTTAGCACCTTCTAACCAATGCAACTAGACATCCCTTTTTCTTACTTGCTTGATAATAGGACCCATTTCCCACCATGCTTTGCATATATGTATGAACTAGAAGCTGATATTTTGGCTTGCAGGTATTTCACATTATGAAGCTTGGAGAGGGTCAAGATGTTATGGCTCTGGCCCTGAACAAGGATAACACTAATCTCTTATTATCGACAGCTGATAGGCAGTTGATAATCTTCACAGATCCTGCGGTAAGTTGAATACTCTCTCTTTGTGGTAAGAGTGTTTTGCTAATGGTGACTTTTGGGTTCTATTTCCGATTTCACCCCTATCTTCTTCCTTCTATAAATATCTCCAAGTGAGTAGATATATGAAATGTTAGTGCAGTTCGTGTGACTCTTTAAGCCCTACACACCTTTGATTTCGTGTCAATTTGCATTTTGTGGATATTAATGGGCCATGAGATATCTCATTGATAGTTATGTTTAACAGTTCTTTGTGGAATATCATTTCCCTTTTTGAATATTTTTATTATGTAAAAGATGTGACCTTAACCTTTGGGCATACAATATAGAATGATAGTTTTGATCTACCATATCCTCACTTGTCTGTGTCACACTATCAACTCTTTCATGAAATTTCTTCTCTTCCCTACCCCACGGACCCCGCCTCCACATAATATGAAACAAAAGAAAAGATTAGAGTATCCCCCAAGTTCCATTCCGTTAGAAGAAAATTTACAGGATTACGTACTGGAAAATGACTGCTAAGAGAATCTCCCTGTTGAAGTGTCAAATGAGTTCCATGGTGAGTATAGATGGTAAGAGGGGTGAGAGCTTTTGAAGCTGGAAACTTCGGAGCTCATGGCTGTGGCAAAGTTTATCCTGATTAATATATTTTGAGAAATTGAGTCTGTTCACTCTAAAAAAAAAAATTCTTAGAAATTGAATACCAATTTTTTACCGCCCTGAGCGCTGTAACATGTATGCTAAATGCTAATTTAGTTGTTTGATATAAGAAATACAATAAAACAGAACATATGAAATAAGGATTGAATTTATTCTATATGTATGCATTTTTTATCTACTTATTTGTTATTGTGTTTAGGTATATTAAAGAAAAGTGTTTGTTTCATTTATATGCCACATCTTAATCAACTGAGAACTGGCTCGTCATTTCTTTTCCAAGAAGCTAATAGCCAAAACCTACTTTACTAGTCTTGTACCCTTGTTACTTTTAAACCAGTACCGATGATCATAGTTTGATGCCCGCCAATCTGATTACTGAGGTTTTCTGGACAAGAGTTATGCAATGTAATCTTGCTGGGTAGCTAAAACCTAATGTACTTGATAAAACCAGTATAGTAGTTACTACTTCAACCTCTGTGCGATGGGAGGATTTATTCAATCACATAGTTTGGGCTCCTATAATATGGCGCAATTTGGGCTTTCTATAGCTTATAAACATCTTAGTGTTGACTCTCCATCCATATCCATATGCAGTTGAGCTTGAAGGTAGTAGATCAAATGCTTAAGCTGGGTTGGGAAGGTGATGGACTCAGCCCTCTTATGAAGTGAAGGTTTCAGGATACTGGACTCTTATGAAGTGAAGGTTTCAGGATACTGGACTACGATTTACAAAGGTTTAACCAAAGTTTCTCCTGATGAAAATTACATCCATATCTTACAAGATGAAAGGTGCTGCTATGGGTCATGCAATTTGGATACGTAACTGATGCGACAGCTCCATCTCTTGACTGTATCATAATCACTGTGCGATGAGGATAACATTTCAACATTTCGACATGTAACATGAGTGTAATGTATTAGGTAAACCACAAGGCTGTCCAGTAGTTTTTTACTGTTCAGCATTTTTATTTTTTTTATGGTTTGAAAATCGATATAGTTGTACATGCTGTCCAATTGTTTGATGTTAGAGTATAGGAAATTTAGCCATTTGTTCATTTCTGTTTACCCCTTTCTCAATCAGTGTATTGGGACTTTAGTATGAAGGAATCACAGTCAAGATACTCCCTTGTAAATGTTCTCTTGTAAGATATGTTTTTTCATCTTTATTTAATTGCTTCTCTCAGTTCCTCATTTTTTTTTTTTCATTTTTTATTATTATTTTGGCATCGAGACATAGTTGAGACACGTGTCACACAGATTCGCGCACACTGTGTGTAAATGTACGTGTATATATAATTTTCCAATGAACCTGAGTTATACTGAATCCTGCTGGTCATTGGAACTGAGAAGTCTGTTGTTTATCGTCTTCAAAGCAAGTTAATGCCCATAAATTAGAGCAAAAATAATTATAGAAGCTTCACATCTATCAAACAAAGAACTGTATTAACTACATATCAGTCACCAGAAGGTAGAAAATCTTAAGGTTGCTTATTTATGTGAAATTTCTTGTTCAACATCCTTGCTGTGACGTTCAAGCAATTGGCATCTGAACCACTTACAGCTTAATGAAGTTTCTAATAAGCCCTCACAACCAACGATTAGATTTCAAATTTTTGTGTCGTCCTTATTGACAGTTAGTAGACCAAATGACGATTCTTTTCAAATGGATTGAATAAACTTACATGTTTGTCATTCAACACAAAATGAGGCTAACCAAAGGGCTAAATGATAAAGATTTTATAGACCATCTAAGAACCATATCAATTTCAGTTACAGGAGGGTAAAACAAGAAAAATGTGTAACAATGACACCTTTTGGTCTGTTCAGTGTTATTTGATAAACTTCTTACATTCTGGAAGAAGAGGGCTGGCACTGTCATGTTTGCTATCTTTGGTATATAGAGCTCACCAATGACATCCTATCATATGTATGGCTCTCATTAATGGCCCTATCTGTGAAAGACACGAACATGCAGTCCCCCATTGATGTGAAGATTAATCATTGTCCTGTAGTTGACAGTCTTCTTGTCATCACTCAACTTGAAAACAAAGTAACTTAACAACACAGAAGAGAATATCTTCATCTGCCTGAAAGCAAATTCCTTCCCCAAGCAGATTCGCGGGCCTGCCTGTTTTATAAACAGAAGAATGACTTGGCTAGTTAATGTGACAGTATAAATGCACTAAGAAAGTTGATGGTGGTAGGCATTTCATCTTCGATTCTTTGACAAATGATGGTAAAACTGATAAGGAGCTTTAACCAACCTGGAAAGCAGTAAATTTAAAGGGGCTCTCTGGCCTGAAGAAACCATCCCCATCAAGCCATCTCTCTGGTTTATATTCTTCTGCATCATCACCCCATATAAATTTCATTCTTCCCATTGCATATGGTTGGTAAGACACCATGTCCCCTTTGTTCACGCTGAATCCATCGGGTAAGGTGTCATCGGAAAAGCATATTTTTCCATCCTGCAGTAAAAGGAAAACAAAAATAACAACTTTATAACATGCATCTAATTGGCCGGTGATGTATGATAAAATAAGTTTTTTATTACCACTGGAACTGCAGGATAGAGCCTAAGAGTCTCGGTCAATGCTGCATGAAGATATTGCATCTTTTCAAGGGCATCTTCACTCACATTGGCAGCAAAATCCGTTACGTCTGTTGCATCTTCTTTCTCAGCTGTTGCTTCTTTAATCTCTTGTGCTACTTTTTCCTGTACATGAGGGTACTTACATAGCACATATATGAACCAAGAAAGGGTGGTTGCTGTTGTATCTTTGCCAGCTATTATGAAGCTCAATATTATATCACGCAAAAACTTTGGATCTGTTCCAGTTATTTGCAGAAACCTTGACAAAATATCTTCTTTCTTCCATTGCAACTGGCAAAAGATTATAATGTCTAATTAGCATCTGTCCGCATTAATAAAAGTAGTAGATACAAGACGATTAACCTACAGATAAATCAGCTTCTGGTCTACTCATCTGTTCAGTCTTTCTGTGGATCAGTTTATAAACAAATTCATCAAGAGTTGTTATATTATCTCTTAACTTGGCTTCTGATCCGATATTGAGAGTTCTTTTAATCTTCCAGAAGACATCAACATATCTCCAAAGTGTCATTTCACTTGCATTGTCAAATGCATCGGCAAACTTTTTGCCTTCTTCATTTGAACCACACATGCTATCTAGCTCAACTCCAAAGGCAACTTTGAATATAGAATCTAGAGTTGTTTTCATGAAAAGATCCTGCATTCATGAAACTGTGAATACTTGTGTGGTGAAAACAAAAAAATGGTTGTTCAGTTAAGACGAGTCGTGGAAACTTACTTGAATGTCCACCGTGTTTTCAGAACTGGCTGCTTCAGACAATATATGGGCAAGCTTTGCCACATTTTTTCTAAAGACCACACTGCTGAAATCCCTCAAGACCCTTGTCGAGAATTCATGGCTTGACAATTTCCTCTGTTCTCGCCACTTATCACCATCAACTGTGAAAATCCCATCACCTAGCAGGTCCTTTAGATTGCTGTAATGATACCTCCCCTGTCGATTATACAAAAATACTCAATTCGCAACCCAAGTATCATTCTATTATTTGTTTACAGTAGACTAGTATAATCATATAGTTTTTGACTGCCACTAATTTGGAAACTGAGGCATAGTTGAAAAAAGATAAGTGGCCTCACTAAACTGCAACTAGATAGTTAACCTTACAGCCAGTTAAGAAAGTTAACTTCCTGTTTCCAAACTCCAAATCCTTCGAATTTACCCAAGATTTGATACTAATATTGCAGCTGAGAGCTAAAATAGACAGATCTGATTCACATTAAGCAAAGAGATTGCTTAACTGCAGCACTACTCAATAAATCTGTCTACATCACTCAATAAGAAACTTTGATTTTTTTAATGTACAAGAAACTACTTGTTCTCCACAATTTCAAAGTTACTAAATGATGTAAGTTTTCCAAATCTAATCAATACGAAAATAAATAAATGATGGGGATTTCAAGGAGATCGATTATGTACCCTGCCATAGTTGTCAAAGTTAGTTTTGAGAATGTACTCGACGTTAACAGGGTCAGAAGTATAAATCTCACTCCTGAAAGGGCTAATCAATCTGTAAGTCTTGTACTTGCTAGCAAGATCAGTCATGTAATGGTGCAACCTGTGAAAGTTGATGAGCTGATTGAAAATGGTTCCGCCGATTGGATGGTATCTCTTTTTGCCATCTACTTTTCTGGTCAGAAGATGAAGTATGAATCCACAAAAGACAAGTGAGAGAATGGTGGCTGCTATGGAGCTATGAAGAATATCCATGGAAACCCACTGTTGTGTACTTGTGCATATTTCGCTTATAATGTATACATCATGGGAAGAAATGACAATTCATTAGGGACCATGTCATAAAAAACAAAGACTAAGGTTAAGGTAAACGCGAAAAGTCTCATTTTGTAATGGGGTGGTTACCTGCTTTTTCTTCTCATTGTACTTATTATTTTAAGGGCTAATCCATCGGTGGCCCCCTAAAATTGACACCAATTTTCACTTAGACACTTTAACTAAGCTTTGTTCATTTTAGGCACCTTATGTCATGCCCCGTTGTGTCATTTTGACACTTTTTACTGACATGGCATAGTGAGTGTAATACACTCAATACCAGCGCGTGAAAGGCTCATTTAATATTTTTATTTTATTTTTTTTCATTTTCTTCCTCATTTTTCAGCCACCATATCTCAAAACTTGAACTCCTTCCATGGAGAAATAGTTTTGATGATGCTACAGACAAATAAAACGAATTTCAACAAGAAGGAATTTCACAAAAAAATAAA
>JAJOOS010007837.1:0-14034 GCA_029582725.1 Solanum chiquidenum
CAACAATTAGTCTACGTGCATATGAATCATTACAAACTTCCCCATATTTTAAAATCAAAATTTTCTAAGATTTTAAAACTACCACAATAATCAAGTTGGCATCTCAACCTCAAGAATTAACTCCTTTCACTGCTCAAATGCCCTTAATTAAGAAGTTCAATAACTTTTCCTATCCTTCCTAACTCATGTGCCCTGACCAACAATCAAAAGAAAGTCCCAATCACTCACAATATAACCAATGTCTTTTTGAGAATCTCACAATATAACCAATGTATCACAAGGAACATGAAAGATAGAAAGAATTCACTCACACTCATAAAACATTCAAATGTACAAGTAATGTAGGAAACTCAGTCTAAGATCAACTCGGACTTGAATAGGGTTGTAATGTAGGGACATGGTAGGAAAAATATGGATAAAAGTGACTCAAAATTCCCTTAAGCACCACCAATACTTGAACTAGTTCTTCTTATGTAGAAAAATACCTTCTTTTTTCGAGCTTCGATTATTCAGCTCAAGCCTAAAACTCAATCACCTCCATACTTAGAATTATGTGCATTCATCCAAGTATTAAAAGTGCTCAAGGGAATAGGATAAAAATGGCAAGATAATAAAATATCACAAGGTTAAGGGTTATAACATGGATGCCAACAAAAAGGATAAAGGGCTCAAACAGGGTGACTAGGGAAAAAATAATGTAAGGTAAGCATATTTAGGCTCTAACAATTCAATAAAGCCCTTTTTCATTTCTTAAACAATGTAATACCCAAAATTTCACTTCGGAAAACAATTCTAGATCAAAAATGTGTGCAAATAATTTTCCAAATAAACCTCACCTGACATGACACATGAATTATCCAGGATGGATCAATTCCAACTCCCAACAAGAACAATTGAGGCAAATAAATACAATACCAATCAGTGAGCAGTGAGTCAAAACATGATCCTAAGCGTCACTAACAACATTTTTGTCAATGACTCAATTCAATTCAAGAGTCTACACAAAAATCCATGGGGAGTTTATTTAACTCATATTCAAAAGTCTAACTATGTTCGTATCAAACAAGTCACAAGATAGCTAGAGAGGGATATTCAACACCAAAGCTTCTCTTTTTATTTAGGCGGAATGACCTGAAAGACCCTTGTACTTGGCTCTGTTTGTAAGTTAGACCCTTGTACTTTCGACTTTGCTAACTGAACCCTTAAACTCACTGAAACACAATATGTTAAACATTGACCAAACATATGTGGCACCAATATTGCTGACTTGGAATATTGCGTGATTCCACGCGTTTTAAAGCGAATAGTATGATATTTTATATTAAAAAGCATTAAAAAAAATTTAAAAATGAAAAACAAAACAAAAAGAAAACAGAAGAAGTCTTCTTCTTCGGACCTTTCAGCCCGCAAAACATTAAAATTTTAAAAAATATGAAAAACAAAAATAAAAAGAAAAAAGAAGAAGTCATCTTCTTCAGACCTTTCAGCCCTCGCCCCCAAACCTAACCAACCACTTTTTTCCTTTCATCGCATCACTACCCCAACCCCCCCCCAGATACTTTCTCAAAATTTTCTTCTTCTGCTACAAACCAACCCCACCTCTACTTCTTTTCGTTTTGCCATATTTTCACCTTCAAAATCTCAATTTCGTAAGTATTTTTCGAGTTTTGTATGAGTTAGTGTAGGTTGATAGTGGATATTGAAAAATTGAAGAACTTCATTGATAAGCTTGATAAAGCTTCAAGAATGATAAATGAGTTTTGTGAATTTATGAAATAAATTCAAAATTGTAAGGCGGAATGACCGGGAAGACCCTTATACTTGGCTCCGTTTGTCACCTGGACCCTTCTACTCGCGACTTTGTCAACTGAACACTTAAAGTTATTCAAACACACTATTTTAAACCCTTCTGATCATGTGTGTCTCTCAATCGCGCTGATGTGGATAACACCTCACTATCCACATCAGATATATATTGCCACATCATTTTTTTTTATTACAAATACTATTTTTTAATAAATCTCAAACTAATCTCCAAAATCATTTCTTTCTTGATTTCTTTCCATTTTTTCTTTTCTTGCCATATTTTTCATCTATTTTGCTTACTTAGATTTTATGTTATCATTCATTTTTTTTTTACGTTGAAGAGGAATTAGAGATAAGCAAAGCTTTGTTATATTTTTTTATTATAAATTTTGTTGTTTTAATGGTGGTGAGAAATAAAGTGACTAAAATGGAGGATGAGAGAAAGAAGAGAAGGAGATAAAAAATGGGTCATTATAGAAAAACTCTTCCAAAATGCTCTCAATAAAATTGTGTTACATTTAGAAAGAATCAAACATATGTTTGTCAAAAACTCATCTAAAATCCACATCTATTTCACAATTTAGAACCTCTTTTTCCCCCACTCTTTTACCAAAATCTAAATAAGTATATTTTTCCCCAATCATTGTAGAACTCTCAAATGATAGGAAGCATGAGAAAAGAAAGAGGAAGAATTGTGTATAAGAGCATTGGAAGAAATCGAAGGTGTGTGTGGTGATGGTGGGTGTTGGGTGAAATTATGAGGAAGAAGAAGAAGAAATGTACAACAAATTGGGAATGGAGTTTTCTTTTCTTTTTTTAATTTTTTTAAATTGTTATATTTTTCTTTTAATTTAAATATTTTTTAAAATTTAAATAATTGTCTTCACTTGCTTTTAAATGTGTGTAACCACGCTCTTGATCCGATTTAGCAAAAAAAGGCCACATAAGCTTAGTCAACGGTCAAAGGGGTTTAAAATAGTGTGTTTTAATAACTTTAAGTGTTCAGTTGACAAATTCGTGAGTAGAAGGATCTAGGTGACAAACGGAGTCAAGTACAAAGGTCCCACAGCTCATTCCGCCAAATTGTAATGGAGATTTGTTGGGTGTGTGTTTGTGAACCTAGAGTGTGAAATTCAAGTCAAATAGGTAAGAATTCCACCAATTTGAAATGAATTTGATACTCAATTTGAGAGCAAATATGGAGAAAATAATGTTCGAAATTCTCTAGAATATGCAAGTAGTCTTTTATTTTTTTTTTTATTTTTTTAACATTTAATTTCTTATGTGTCATTAAAAATGACATGGTGTAAACGAGGTGTATTACACGTACACATATAAGATGAGAAAGGGGTTTTAAATAGTGTGTTTCAATGAGTTTAAGGGTCCAATTGACAAAGTCATAAGTATAAGGGTCCAACTTACAAACGGAGCCAAGTACAAGAGCCTCCCAGGTCATTCAGCCTTTTATTTATTTCTAACTACTAATTAATTCCTAAAAACACCCGGTTAAAAAATAAAAAGATGTTCTTGAGGAAAGAACCGTGGCTTAACGAAACCCAACAACCTTATTACTATCTAATCCCCTCACTGTACCCAAGGTTGTGGAATATTTTCTCCCAGGATAAAACGAATATACATATTAAAGAAGTAGTGGTACCTCACACTTAAAAAACTTCAGCGAATTCAAAAGTTAGCAACGAAATCACACAAACTCTACCTTTGTTTGTAAGAAAATGTATGCAAAAGAAGGAGAAAAGTCAATAATGAAAACTGATAGAAAATCTCTCTATTTATAGCCAATGATGGGTTTGAACTCACCTGTTTAGAACAGACTCATCTTTTTAGAACATGCATGGTGTCTTTTGGGAAAGGAAATGTCTATTCGCAAATTAATTAATTAATCACATCATTTGTCAAAACCAAAGCTGAGGCCGAGCCGAGCGATGATGACGGTGCTAGGGGAACCCTCTACTTAACCCTTAAGAGCCAAAGAATGTGTTTTCTAATATAAGCACAAAACTTTTCCTCTCTTCTACCGATGAGTGAGAAATGACTTTTCATTTTCCCTTCATTTAGTTCCCCACATTTCTCATTCACACCTTATTTAAACCCCAAGATAGCAGTCACACAATGTGATTAACCTCCTCTTCAAAAACAAAATTTAGTCACCAGAGGCGGTCACATTTTCATTTTTAAGATGACAGTCATTCAATACAATGCCAAAAGACTGCTTATCTGAATTGTGGAAAATTTTCATTTTGAGGAGCAACCCAAAACCACCCAACACTTGCTTATAATCAACTCCTCATGTATCTTGGCTGCTCAGACTTCACCAACGACTGAACTTATCACTCAAACAATTCGTCAAACACCTTACCTGCATAATACAGTTAAGTGTATCGCAACAAATACTAACAACGCGGTGGCCCCTCCCAATTACGTGGGAATTATAGTTCAGGTATCAACGATTCAAATATGAGAACTTAAACCACAATCTTCTCTATTAATCGCAAAACAATTTCAATTCACAGGGGTCAGGCAGGGATGTTGCGAGACAGTGACTGAGACAGAAGGGAAAGTGCAAGAGAGAAAACAGGAAGGAGAGAGAAGAAGAGAGATAAAACAGTACCTGGTGATCGCCGGCAACCGGCAGTGGACTGAAGTGACCGGAGGTGTTGCGTGCTGTGGTGTGGTGTCAACTGTCAAGTAAGCAAGTTAATAAAGAAAGGAAAAGTGCGGCAACATTGTAACCTGTCTTTTAACTTGGATTTCATTTTATGTTTATGTATTCCAACTTTTAGATGGGTATAAATAGGCATTCTAATTTTTATAAAGTTGATCTAGACACACGAATAGTTAGTAACATGCTAACATAATACACATAAGATATTATATTGGACATTAATTATCATACCATATAGAATGTGTGTCTATTTATATAATTTTATATAAATTTAAGTATTTATTTATACGTACAAAAAGTTGAAGGACATAAATATGAAATAAAGTCAAGTTAAAGAACATATTATGTATTATGCTTTGTAATTTAGAGCTGATTTTCTTACAAAAGTGCTTCATATATATTTCTATCTTTATATTTATAAAACTGGCTGACAAAATAAATTTTTAAGTTTATTTTTTTTATTTTAATTTTTAAAAATTCATAATATATATATGATATTTTTACACATAATTTTTTTAACTTCTTTAATTATTAATATTTGATACCTAATTCTTTTACTTCACTAAATTTTATGGTTGATTTAATATGGAATTTAAATACATAAAGAAATTTTTTGAATTTTGATTTTTTTAAATAGACTAAAAATAAAGTATAAAATAAATAAATTATAGAACCCAACCACAATACTATTTTATGTAGCAAACATTTTTATCTTTCTCATTCTTAGAATAAAATTTAAAATTATGAAAAGATAAAGTGCAATTTATTATTTATGTGTTGTGTACTTACTGATATGGGATATACATAAAAAGTGTGAGATTAAAGATTATTCTGAATAAGCCATATCCACATATTTCATATTATTGGAGGCTATATTATCTTAATTAACTTCACATATTTTTTACTTGATGGCAAATGCATCATCCCACTGTTATAAATTTAATTTAATGAATAAAATATAATTGATAATTAATATTGTTAATTTCGCCATTTCCTATACAATAAGTCAATTCTTAAAATATAAAGTATTTTATAATAATTATACGGGGCTAACGTGCAACACATGTTTCCAGAAACTAATCTTTATAAAACTATCAGAAATAAAATTTTAATTTTAATTTTTTAAAAGTTCATTTAGCGGTATATAGCATATTTTCACACATAAAATTTTTAACTTCTTTAATTATAAATATTTGAGTTTCTTATTCTTATATAAAATATTTTGTATATACATGTAATCAGCCAATACTTAATATACAATTTTATTGTTGATTTGATATGAAATTTAAATATAATTTTTTTTTTAATTTTACGATATTAAATAAAATATATTAAGATATTCTTTAATTTTGTAATCTTAAATATGTTACGAGAAAAATTAAAATTAAAAAGTTTATTTTTTTTAAATATACTAAAAATAAAATATAAAGTAAATAAATTAAAACTAAGGTAGAACTTAAATTCGAAATAGCATTTGGATATATATAATACTTTTCGGTCTCAATTTAAATTTGATTGAAAATTTATGCATTACAACTTTAAGTTTTTTGAAATGACAGTTATATATTTATAAATTACGTAAAAAATATTCCAAGACATAATAACCGACAATTCAAAGTATTTCAAAGGAAAAATGTCACGTAATTTGAGAAGGAGCCAATACACATGTTTTTTTTTTTTCTAGAACACGTGTCGATTCTTGAGCTAAGCTTGGTGCCACTTCTCTCCCCTTCTTCCTCGTGCACTTCACATCTGGACTTTGTTGCACAAACTCTGTCACGCAAAAGAAAAAAGCCAACTTAAGAAAACCCCAAGTGACAAGTAACGTGACATTGGTGAAATTTCCATCAAACAAGTGATGATTTCCATGGAAGGAAAAGATGAATTTGATGAGCAACAAGAAGAATATGTTGATGACAATGAAGATGAACTACAAAAGAACAACAATTTATCAGTTCAAAACTCATCATCAAATTGGTTCATAAAAATGTTATCTTTACAAGTAGAAATCATCACCACCATCTTAATTTCACTAGTTTCCCCTATTTTCTACATCCTCTCTTTTGGTAATATTTTTGAAGAAGAAGAAACTGAAAAGAAAGTCTCTGTAGCTGTACATGTTGTAGCTACAGTTCCTTCAAAGTTACTTAATGGAGTTAGTCTGCTGCTAAAGAAATTTGGGGTTGGAATTCTTGGAGCTGCTTATGTTGGTATAGTTTTGATAACTTTGTTGATTGTTTCGGGGATTTTGGGATTTGGGTTGGTAAGGATGTGGATGGAAGAGCCTGTGGTTTTGAGAGAACAGATGTATTTTGATTATGCAGATGTGAATCCAAAGGCTGTTTTCTCTTTTGGTGGAGATTATAGTCATAAGAATGATATTGGTGTGCCTGTTGGGCATACAATGTATGTTTCTTTGTTTCTACTTATGCCTGAATCTGATTTCAATAGAGACATTGGTGTTTTCCAGGTACAACTTCTCTTTATATATATATAGATTGCTTCAAATATGTGTTTTACCTAAACCCTTGAAAAGGCCTCAGCCAGCAAGTAAACACTCCAACTTTGAGAGTGCATGTGTAGACTCCTCAACTTATCTCAACTGACAACTAACTTGTCCCCACTTGTTTCTTGTGGATCATGAGGATGTGACACATAAATTTTGGAGGTCTTTTGGTAGTTATTATGTAAGTTGGGAGTGTTCATTCGCACCGTAGAGACTAGGCAACTTGGTTTCAACTGACAACTAATACTCCAACTCTAACCTGACATATAAATTTTGGAGGTGTTTAGGTAATTATATTGGAAGTTGGAGTGCTCATCCTATTCAGTGGAGATGAATTGAGGTGTCTGGATGTGCAAAGTGGGAGTGCTTGCTTGTTAGTTGATACCAAGTTTAAGTGTTTGCTTATGTATTATGCTTTCTCAGTTTGCTGTCTTATCTATTGGCTAATAACAGGTAAATAGAATGAAGAAAAAAAAAAACTAACATTACTTTAGGTATTCATAACTTCTTGTTATCAGTTGGTTGCAGAAGCATTATCAAAAGAGGGGTTGGTAATGGCAACATCAAGTCATCCGTGTATGTTGCGATTCAGAAGTCTGCCAATCCGTCTGATGCGCGAATTTATAATGAGTGTGCCCCTAGTACTTGGACTTACTGCTGAAACGCAAACGATTATTGTTCCAATGTTAAAGCATAAGGAAGGTCTTTCAAGGACAGAAGCAATCAAAATAACTATGATACCTCGAGCTGGAACTTTCGGCCTGCCCCAACTTTATCAGTCACAGATCATATTGAAATCTCAGCCTCCTTGGTATAAAAACTTGGTTTACAAGTGGAAATGGACATTTTCTGTGTGGACTTCAATGTACATGTATGCCACTCTGCTAGTTATTCTCTTCAACTGGTGCAGACCGCTCGTGTTTCCAGTGATTGCGACAAGCTTCATGACTAGTGCTGATGTGAATTTAACAGTAGAAGCACCGGAAGAACCACAAGAGAAAGGTCGAGAAGAAAGTGATGTGTCCGAATCAGTCAGAAGATGGCGGCAAAGCAGAAGAAAGAGGAAGGCGATGCTTCAACAAAGTGTGTCACCAGAGCTTGCGGATGATTCTGCATCAAGCATTTCCATAACAAGGGAAGACACAGCGGATTCAAGCGAGTGAAGTGTTTTTAGAAGTGAAAAACCAATGATAGATTGGTTTGTATAGGTTTTTGACCAAGACACTACTGTTTCAGTAGTTAAAACCGTTTGTTTTCCTAGCTTTTTAGCATAAATATCTAAATCTTGTTCTGTTCAAACAACCAAACCACAGGAGTTGAGGTTTTCTGTAGACAGACAAATTTACAATGTCAATCAGGAGAAGTTGCACACTGAAGGTTGCAAAAACTCTTGCAATTAACATGAAGTAAAACCATAACGTAAACTACTTTATTTTGACCATGAATTTAAGGCAGTTAGGAAGACGTGGGCCCCTAGGTCGGTGGAAATTTTCAGATCATATTTCACTTTGTTTGAATTCATCCCTCTCGTCCAAATCAGAACCAAAAACTTCCTCGAATAACTATCTTGCCAAAAATGGTTCAATAGATGTGTTTTTACCCTATATACCAAATTCGCATAAAAGCCAAAAGGACACAAATTACGACTATACAGTACAAAAGTAATTTAAAAACCACAACAAATTACATGCAGCAAACAAGTGATCATCTTATTGAATTTCGAATAGAAAGCCACAGCTACGTTGCAATCAGTTGACAATATACCTCCTTCCAACTTTTCTACCAGAAACAACAAACCTAAATGCAGAAGGACGCTATCACAACTGAAGTTATTAGTTTAAAGGGACAAACTATGATGGTACAACCAGATTGCAACGCAGCTCCATTATGTCAATTTGTGGATGGTTTTCATATCAATGACTTCCTTGAGAGTTCCTTTCTCAAGATGATCCCACCACTTGAACAAGAAGTTGTCAACGACAAGTCTGAACCAAGGGGATAGCTTCAGACCTTCCTCACCTGCATCTGCTTTCCTCAAAAGTTCTTTCAGTTGTTCTCTGTTCACGTACTTAACCTCAGCAACTTCATCTGGGTTCGGTTTCATGTTAACTTCACGGACCATGAATAGTAGATAATCAACTGCAACAGTAGACTAGGGTCAGTTTCCAGTTATAATGTAACTACACAATTACAAATGTTAATTGCACAAGTAAACAGTTGATGTCTAAACACCCTCAATGCTGTGAGTGAGATCAAAAGCAAGTAGCAAGTGCTTGTCAGCATCGAAATTGAGGCAACTACTGAACCAGTAAACAGGATAGAACAGAAGATAAAAGTAAGTAAGAATTGAATTATTACGTTCATGCTCTCCCCACTTCCCATCAGATGGAGCTTTATAAAGTATACGACCCAATGGGGTGAACTGGTCAACTGGGACATCTTCAGCTGGAATACCCAATTCATCGAGAAGCTTCCTTTGTGCAGCATTTCTTACCCCTGGCAGTTGATATAGGGTGAGGTGAAGAAGAAAATGTGGTCAAAATTAACGTTTCAGCAAAGCAGAAAATATACCAAGAGCATTCTCCTCAATAAGTTCAGACTCTCGGTAGAGTGGATGGCTGCAGCAAGTGTTGGTCCATACCAAAGGAAAGGTCACCTTTGTTGCTGATCGTTGCTGTACATAGAATAAGACAACATATTAAGCGACTTAATCTTCATGGAGTTAGGGATGGCAATAGGGTGGGCTAGGGAGGGGCAGGATAGGGGAAGCCTTGACCCACCTACCCTGCCCCGTTTAACATTTTCCCAAAAATTTGCCCTGACCCGTAAGGACAGTAGGTTTACCAAAAAAAAATTTTGCACTCTAATTTGACACAAGTTTCCTGTGTTTTCCCCCCTTATTTTACTATTGTTATTTTGGGTTTTTTTTATTACAAAGCTGCAACTAGATTCTTGTTTGATTTTTTCATATTAAATTAAATTAAGATTAGAACATCGATTAGCACTCGGTGTAATAAAATGGCCACTAGCCACAGGCCAAAAATTGCTTTAAAAACAACAACTAGTACTCAGTGGTAAAGAAATTAGTAACGAGCAATGGGAACTAAGAATAAGAACTAAAGCATTCATCTACGGTTCTTTTAATCATGTTACTGGTCACATTTTACATTAATTATTGTATTTGAAGAGTCAAAGTATTTTATGGCTCATTTCTTCTTGCATGAAAGTTAACATATGAGTATACAGACAACAGATTGGCTTCTAAAGTTGAAGAAAAAATTGTACACTTTATTTTATGGTTAGCTGTTGAAAATTTTTGACCCGTTACCTGCCCTGCCCTATAAAATTATTTCACAGATTGAGTTTTTCCCTACCCTACCCTACCCTACCCTGCCCTAACTATTTCCCTCCCCTGCCCCACCCCACCCCGCTTTGCCCCGCCATATTGCCAACCCTACATGGAGTTAAAAATGACATCCAACCTAAGAGGATAAGATACATCTAACATAAACAGCAGCTTATTATACAAGTCAATTAGTTTGATAGGTCATCTAAATACAAAGATGGAATCATATTGGACACTATTTTACTCTACAGAACAAAACCATTCGATGAGTTGCATTTACCAGCCAATTACTTTTTGCTAGTCACATCAATATATGGATATACTATCTCATAATACTAAGCAATACCCACCCCTTTAGTCTAAGCTATGTTGCTCGGACTCCTAATAAATGTCATAAGGTGCGTGTCGGATTTCATCAAAAGTAGTGAATTTTTGGAAAATTTGACACAGGTGCGGCACCGAAATTGAAGAGTACGAGCAACTTAGAGTTCAAGCATTCTGCTTCTACTAGCCATCTTGTCATTAACTCATCACAACTTCTCAAAAGTTGAAAGGAAAAGAATCAAAAGGAGAATTTCACACCCATTACATTGCTTTGGTCTTAATCAGTACCACATACCTGAAGAAGCAATTCATATTTTGAGTTAAATAGAAATACACTGAAAGCTCTATGCAGCAAATTTTCGGCTTCAATCTTTTCCATTAAATGACCTGCAATTATGGATTATTAATTGTTATATTTGACAACCATGTGGTGACAAGTGGAGAACAACACTCTTGTCAAATGCACCTAGCCAAAAAAACAAATTAGGAAAACCAGATAAAAAAAAAGGGGGGGCAATCCCAGTCTCTCAGATACATCAAGAGATCATATACAAAAAGAAAATTATAAGAAGATTGTGGTTCAGCTGCACCATAAAAGACATAAAAAGTTCACTATACACGATAACATGCCAAATATCAATTGTCTGATTCAGATGAGGGACAATATCATCAGTTTGTTTTATAACCAACAACATCATCATATATAAGGGCTTCATCCAGGATTCTTATCCAATAACAGAGGTAGGGCTAGAAGATAAAATTACATTGTTACTGGACATTTTCACTCTCTAAGTAATTTAATTATCTGTGTACTCCCAAGCTCTTTGCTTTTAATCCATTTTGTTAAGATCAAACCACAGAAACATCAAAATGAACTATAGCCAGTCAGGCAAATACACTAGAAGATATGCAGATGGGAACATTTTAAAAGAGGCAACTCAACTTACAATTATACTTGGTGTCATGACCAAGAACATGGTCATTCTCATCCACCAAAATACACCTGAAAGAGTTAAAACAAAGAAAAGGTGTTAAACTTGGTAAATGGGCTGGAAAATTGTTGCAACATAAATCCACTCATAACTAATCTCTACATTACTAATACCTGCAATAACTCTAATCAGCTACCAAACAATCCTAGTACATAGATCCAGATAATAATAATAAGCACTTGAAAGAAAGGAGAGGTAATAAAAATTCATACAAAGCAGGTAACCTAGCAACTATCTGGAATTTAATAAAAAAATTCATAAACTGTGATTCATTTACCACATTAACCTATCTTGCATCTGGAAAACAAATTGATCTCAATTTTGAGCAATTTAGAAATGATATTGAATACGGTTAACTCAAAAAAAATAAAAAATCCAAACCATTTTAATTGCAGCTCAATTGAACATAAATAGGTGTAGGCTACAATAAATAAAGAAATGAGGGATAGGTAAAAGAGAACAAACTCGTCTTCAAACATGAGACGGCGCTGTACGGCATCCATATTAGCATCAGAAATAGCATCAGCCATAGTTGTAGTAGAGGCGGCGGAATAGCACCGGAAACGGCAACGGAGAGAGGAAACGGGTAGGGTATTAGGAAGAAGAGAAAATTTTGGTAGCCGGAGTGAAGAAGGAGAAGTTATAGGGGAGGCGATGAACCTCCGCAAGAATTGTAAAGAAGGTGAAGCAGTAGTCAGCGACATCTGCTTGTTCCCATCAATTCCTCTTATTCCTTTTCTTCTGCTTCTCCCCTTATATATATTTAACTTTTTTTTTTCTCAACAAAATACCAACCCCTTTAGGCACATAATGTTTTACAATAAAAAAAATATTAAGTTGATTATTTTTTTTATTTTTTTGGTATGTAATTAAAAATATTTATATATAATCTAGATAAATATTATGGAATGTGAGTTTGTATGGTAACGGAAATGGGGCTAGAAGCGAAGGTGAAGATGAGTTTGGTGAATGAAAGGAAAATGTGTTGAAAACAAAAACATATTATGCCAAGATGATTTATATATAATTTAGCAAAATATTAGGTAGACGGAATGGAGTGGAGAGTGGTGGTTCGGGAATGGTGGGGGTTGGGATGGTCAAGGGAGGGGAGTGGAGGTGTGTGGTGGGTTGGGAAGAGATAATAAACTTGGGATGTTATTTAGGAGTATTTAATCTGTTTTACCTATTTTGTTTAAGGAAGTATTTTTTTTTATTTTAAGAAGTTCGTTTTTTTTAAGAAAAAAAAAATTGATCAACTAAACATGAAAAAAATGTATATATATGTATATGCATGAAGATATGAAGGTTTGAAGAATATATAAAGATTTGAAGGTTTGAATATATGGGGTTTAAAAATATGAAGATATCAATTTTTGAAGATTGTATTAAAATTTGAATGATGTCTGCAATTTGTATTAAAATGTTATATTCTTATATTATAAAAGTGTATTATAAATTATTCTGGTTAGTATCGTTAAGAAAGAAGTGATGTTTGTAATATCTATTATAAATGTATTGTTCATGAATAAAACATGTATTATAGGTGTCTTATAAATTATTTTGACTTGTATTACTAAGAAAAATAGTGATGTTTGCAATATGTATAAAAAATAGGGCAAATTACAGAAATCACATACTTTTAAGGCAAAATTATAATATATCCTTTAAAAGTTTATAATTACAGAAATTCCTCAAACGAATACAATAATATAAGCGGTGATACATTAATCTGATACGCGAGATACAATAATATAAGCGCTGATACATTAATCTGATGCGCGAGATACAATAATATAAGCGCGAGATACAATAATATAAGCGCTGATATACTAATCTGATGCGCGAAAATGAGGGATTTTGGAAATTTGTAAAACTTATAAAGGATAATGGTAATAAGTAAACTAAAAGGTGAGATTTCTGTAATTTTTCCTAAAAAATATATTGTGCCTGGATTGTAAATGTATCATAAGTGTATCATCTAAAAATAGTTGTCTCATATTAGTTCTCCACCTTACTAAATCAAAAAAGTATTAATTAACTTTTTTTTTATATTATCCTTGCAATTAATCCATTTTTAATGTGTTCACATTTGTTTGTAAAATTTCCAAGCAGTTTTTAAGGGGTAAATTAGTAAAATTATTTTTTTATTTATGATTTCTTAAGCACCGTACAAAATGAAAAATGATCAACTAATATGAGAAGGAGGAAGTAGTATTTAATACTAAGGATAAAATAGACATAAAATGATAAATTATCTTTTGATTTTTCAAAATGAACATCTATTTTTAAGTACAACAGATAAATAAAAATAAACAGAGAGAGTATAATAAAATATTAGTGGAGTGACCATTTAACTTGACTATTAATACTTAACTAT
>JAJOOS010007839.1:0-11699 GCA_029582725.1 Solanum chiquidenum
TAGGCTGGTCTTCATGCGGCAAATGGGTGTCCGAGAGAAACACATTTGAAACGGGGTAAGTTGCCCGAGAGGGAACTTATTTCCATCTAAAGCTTAGCCTAGTCACTATTATCTTGCAAATTTCCTATCGAAAGCATGTACCCAACTATTTATCTCAACTGGTATTGCGGTCACACCCCAAGAACTCTTCCTCATACTTGATTTCCTTGTTATTTTTGTTGTTTTTACTTACTAGTGACAAAAACCCCACTGTTATTTGACACTTTTGTGTCCCCCTTTAATTTAAAATATTTTTAATCGTTAATGTCTTTAGCTACGATTAGTTAGACCTAAATTTTATTTTTCTATTAATTCTCAAAACCACTCCCTTGAGACACGACCCCAACCCTTGGTTGGGTTACTATACTATTACATGATCGTAGACACTCGTACTGAAAGTTGTGTCGTTGATTACGTAATTAAACATCAACTACCATTCATCGTCATCATCATCAAATATTATGACCATAACAAACAACAATATGTTAGAAAACATACCTAACGGAAGCATTTCATAATCATACATCTTCCATGAATACAGAGAACAACCACAAATACGTATCATATACAAAATATGCTGAAAATTAATTCAAGGATTACCTTGTGTAAATATCTTGAAGCAACTCAAACTCTAGCTCTACGGTCTTTTACAGTGATCCCAAATTAACAATTGAACTCTCTCAATACTTGGGTGCGCAAGTATGTATAGAAAATTGAATCACTTTCTAGGTTAGAAGAATCCTACTTACATAGATTTCTTTTCAATTCAAAAAGGAGAAGAAAGAATAAATCTTTTTTCTTCAAGAAAAGAAAAACTACACGTTTTTTTCTTTCTAGAAAAGAAAAAATACACACTACTTTTTTCTTCTTTTTTTAGAAAATAGAATTATGAGTTTTAGTTAAATATGACATGGTAGGGACCACATAATTAATTACTGAGACTTCTTATTATGGAAATAATTTCAAATAATTAATTTGAATAATTCTTACCATAATAAATTACAAATCATTCCACTAAACATTCGCAATTGCACTCCTCTATTTATATTTCGAAATTTCCATTAAACACTTATGAAGTTCCTCATGTTAAGATTACAGATACTAATCAATAAATTAGATTACTGACAAATTTAATTCAATGACTAATTTCTTTTAGAGCAATACTTAACTTATTTCATGTGTCAGATTCATAAATCTACCGACCGGGTTTATACATGAAAACTTATAAGCTTCTCATAAAAAGGTGTATCATCAATCTCTATATTGCGACATAGATTCCATCAACTAACTAATTATTTCACCAATATATATTATTATCATCCAATCTATTAGACATATTGATCCATCTCAGGATCTCACATTTTAATAAATCAAAACGATAATTAATATATACAGATCATAATAGTTATAGCAAGATTAAGAATATAAGTACATTTAATAGTTTAGAAAATATGTTTTTATCAATTAGTCTAAAACATCTATCTCTACTTGGTCCCGTTCAATACATACAAAATGCACTAGCACGAGAAGTTAAAACTATACCATTCTCAAAATCAAGATAAATTACATTTAATCTCATGCTACAATCTTTCTATTGGTTTGTCCAAATTTCCATCTATGATTGTGAACTATAACTTTTAATTTATGAGAAACGATGATTTAATCTTCTGTGTATAAGCTTAAATTCTATACACAAATCATCTATTATATAAGTTGAGGACACATATATGACAAATTAATCTATTTAATGTAACACTTTATTGAATTGAATAAATAAAAAATAATTATTTAATAAATAATACTATATCAAAACGTATGGTTAATAATATATATCTCCCACTTAGACTCATAACGATGCACCTACAACTCTAACACCCATTCCCTCAACATGTCCATTAAAAGACTTTTGAAGTAAAGCTTATGTGAAAGGGTCTGCCAGATTGTTTTCTGATGCAATCTTCACAACCATCACATCTCCTCTATGTACTATGTATCAAATCAAATGGCATTTACGCTCAATATGTTTTTCCTTCTTATGGCTTCATGTTCCTTTGAATTTGCAACCTCACCACTATTATCACAAAACATTGTGAGTGACCCTTCTATCGCAGGAACAACCGCCAAGTCTTTCAGAAAGTTTCTAAGCCACAATGCCTTAGAGGTTGCTACATATTTGGCTTCCATGGTAGAATCAACAACACATGTTTGCTTGATGCTTCTCCAAACAATGGCTTCACCTCCCATAGTAAACACATTTTCTGAGGTCAATTTTCTAGAGTCCATATCAGACTGAAAATTTGAGTCTGTGTACCCTATGGGTAGAGCTGTCAAAATGGGCTTGGCCCTCTAGGCCGGTCCAACCCAATCCTTGAATTAAGTAGGGTTGGGCTTATTTTTTTCAACCCATTTAGGAATGAGACTTTAGCCCAACCTCATTTGGCCCGCTAGCGTCATAGGTCCAACCCGCAAGCCTCAGTGGCCAGTCCGTGGGCAGTGAATTTTAGAAGTATTTATTATATATATGTTAAGTAGTGTTTTATTTGTTAAGATTTTGTCAATAAATATTTTTAAAATATCAATATAAAATCAAGTTAACTTCTTTGCATATCTTTTTTATTTTAGGGCCATTAGCCCACTAAATTTACTTATTATCCTAAGCCCATTACTCCATTATAACTATGGATCTTTGACCTCTTCTACTTTTGTTTTTACGCCTAATTTTCCACTTTTCCTTTTATTGTCTTGTTAATGAAAATAGTGATCATATAATGTTTTTTGCTTGGATGAATCTTATGAATGTTGTATCTTGGCTATTATGTTTTTGTTTTGTAAGTATTCACTGAAGTATGTGTAATTCATGGATGAATTTCTGTATGTATTGATGTCGTGTTTATCAGACATCAATGTTCTATACTCTTTCTAAGAGGCCAATGTTGTCCATTTTTTGGTTAAAGGGTCAACCCGTCCCAATCTGTGGCTCGCTTAGGGCTGGGTTGTGTTGCTATTTTATAGGCCCTTTAATTAATGTTAGCCCGTCCTAATCCATTTAACTCTCTAACCCGTTAGAGTTTGGTTGGATTGGGTTGGGCCAACCCATTTTGACAGCTCTACCTATGGGCACCAACTCATCCGAATGATAGACTGGCATGTAAATTTTAGTCCTTTTCATGTACTTGATTATATACTTAATTGTTGTCCAGTGTTCTTGTTCATGATTAGATTGATATATGCTAACCATTCTTACGACAAAACAAATATCAAATCCAGTGCACAATATCTTATACATAAGGCTTCCCACAATTGTCACATAAGAAACTATCTTCATGATTTCTGTTTCCTCATCTATCTTAGGACATTGATTCTTAGATAGAGAAATTTCATGTCTGAAAGGAAGAATTCCTTTCTTGAAATCATGCATGCTAAACTTGGTAAGAATTGTATCAATATAAAGAGCTTGAGATGAACCTAACATTCTTTTCTTGCTATTATGTAGAACCTTGATCCCAAGGATGTGAACAACTTCTCCCAAATTCTTCATGTCAAAATTAGTGGACAACCATTCGTTAACTGAATTCATCAAGCCCACATTATTATTTCCTATGAGCAAGTTATCATCTACATATAATACAAAAAACATCACTTTGTTCCCATTCCACTTTTTGTACACACAAGACTCATCAAGGCATTGCTCAAAACCAAAAGTTTTGATTGCATCGTCAAAATAAGTATTTCATGCCCAATAAGTTTGCTTTAATCCATAAATGGATCTTTTAAGCTTGCACAACATGTGTTCTTTGCCTTTTTCTATGAAACCGCCTCATTGTCGCATAAATATGCTCTCATCAAGACTTCCATTAACGAAAGTTATCTTGACATCCATTTACCAAATTTCATAATCATAATGAGAAGTAATGAATAAGAGAATTCTAATAGACTTAAGTATGACTACTGGTGAAAAGGTTTCCGCATAATCGATCCCTTCTTTCTGAGTAAACCCCTTTGCAACAAGTCTAGCTTTGTAAGTTTGCACTTTTCCGTCTACTCCTCTCTTTTTCTTAAATATCCACTTGCATCAAATGGGTTTGACTCCATCTACAGGTGACTCTATAAGATTTCAGACTTTATTAGAGTACATGGACTCCATTTGTGATTTCATTGCAATTATAGATATTAACAACTTCTTCCTCTAATGCAATCTCCTCAGTTTTGCTCCGACTATCTCGATGTATTGAATTTTCAGTAACTCGTACTTGTGGAATTCTACGTCTATTAACATATCTCCCACTACTATAATGCAATGATATGTTAACTCTATCATATGGGGTTTGAATTTGGTTTCCATTATTTTCAGTAGACTAATTTTTTATCTCTTTACGTAATTCTTATAAAACTAGTTTACTTCTAGGAAAATGGTTCGTTAAAAGAATCCTTTTCCAGAAATTTGGCATTGGTAGTCACAATGATCTTCTTTTCTTTAGGATTATAAAACATACCACCTTTGTTAAAAGCCTGTTAATTCATTAAATTCTATAAATATATTAAAATCCTGGACACCATTACTTAAACAAAAAATGTTAGGAAGGTTTGAGGATATATGATATGCTCTTTTTCTCATTTACCAACGAAAAGAAGGTGGAGCTTTATAATCTTCACATTTTTCAAAGACAAATTGTATTTAGATCAATAATTTTTGGGGCAATGTGATATTGAAGTAATCAAAATTTTGATTATATCTCACATTCGAGTTTCATTCTCCATCATTAGAAGTGGAAGTTGCCAAGAAACACTGCTTCTAGCAAATTTAATTGAGAAGAAACATATTTCAATTGGTAATTTTTTTAAATATTAAAGCACATGAAAAAGAATTTTTAAAAATTGTCTAATTAAAAGAATTTGCAGTGCTAAATTCATTTTACCGAAAAAATTCACGATAGTATTTTTGGTGTATCTCAAAATAATAAATATGAAGGAGTGACTTGATTTTTGTGGGATCTGTTAGTTTTCTAAAAAATAATTTTTAGCTTTCTCCCCTGTCACTCTATCACTTTTTTTCTCGCTCGCTTTCTCCCCTTTCGACCTCACTCTCTCTCCTCTTTTGGATCCCCCTCCCTCACTCTCTCCATTTTTTCTCACTCATTCTCCCCCTCGCTCTATCCATTTTTCTCTCGCTCACTCTCCCCTCGTTGCTCTACCCCTCTTCCTCTTCCTCTTTTCGCCCTTTATGCTTAATGAGATGGAATGTAAAGGTAATTGATTTTCATATTTTAATATCAGATACATGGATATATTGATTAATATATCTATCTATATTCTATATCTATAATCTATCTATAATAATAATAATAATATAATAATAATAATACCTTAAAAGCATGAACTCCTAACTTGAATGTTAAATTACTATAATAACCCTAACTTAGATTGTGACTTTTTCGATGAGTTGTGACTTTTCCGATAAGTTGTGACTTTTCTCGAAGGATTTTGATTTTTCGATGAGTTGTGACTTTTTCAATAAGTTGTGAATTTTCCAAAGGATTGTGATTTCTCGGAAAGGTCATGACTTTTCAGATAAGACACAAAACATTTGTTTATATGAGTTGTGACTTTTCCGATAAGTTGTGACTTTTTCGATAAGTTGTGACTTTTCTCAAAGGGTTGTGATTTTTCGATGAGTTGTGACTTTTCTCAAAGGGTTGTGATTTTTCGATGAGTTGTGACTTTTCCAAAGAATTGTGACTTTTTCAATAAGTTGTGACTTTTCCAAAGGGTTGTGATTTCTCGGAAAGGTCGTGACTTTTCAGATAAGACACAAAAATATTTGTTCATACTACCCTTTGTTGACTATAAATAGAGGGGCTTCCTCTCATTTTTCAACCCCAATTATTTTTAATATTCTACTCTTCTTCTTCTTCTTGTATTTTAAAAGTTTTTTGTAATTTATTGTCGTTGAGTGAGTTAAAAGTTTAGCGGAATATGAGGTACCACTATTCTGATGAGGTAAATCGTTCTATTTTTATAACCTCACGTACTTGAGAAAAATAATTTTGATGATATAATAATATTTTTTTTCTTAATATATACATTAGTATGTAATATTTCAATTTATGAAGTTAACATGATGTAGTCTAAATTCATTTGTTTTTGTTAACAATTTCTCTTGTGATGTAGATATATGCTTCTGAATATCTTTTTCCAAACTTTAGAGAATTGTCACGATTTGTTTATTTGATGATTAAGACAAAAGAATGACTTTTTTTTATCAATGCTACTTATGTGATTTAGATTGTCAGAAAGTTTGCTTCAAAATAGTTAATACTATATAAACATTGTCTTTCTGTTTTACTTATTTATTGTTTCTTAATATTTCAGTATTTTAGACGAAGAAAAGTTCATATGACTTGTAATAACGCAGTTGAAGTTTGTATTAGTTTAATTTTTATATACACAATAAATATCGTATATAAGGTAATATTAGTGAGATACAACTAATTACATGATTGAACCTCATCAAATTAAAATAAATATAAACATTATTACATTTAACTAATAAAAAATTTCATTTACCATCTTCATAGGTTCGCGTGAATAAGAGATATATATGATGATCCACATTAAACATTCACAAAAGAATCTGCAATATTATTTTGTACTGAACTTATTATTCAAATCTTTGCTTAAATAAACAATAGTATTTACTATAACATATATTTTTTGAATTGGTAATCACGTGCAACGCACGTGTCAAAAAACTAGTTACCTTAAATACATGAACTCCTAACTTGAATGTTTAATTACTATAATATCCCTAACTTAGGTTGTGACTTTTTCGATGAGTTGTGACTTTTCCGATAAGTTGTGACTATTTTCAAAGGGTTGTGATTTTTCGATGAGTTGTGACTTTTCCAAAGAGTTGTGACTTTTTCAATAAGTTGTGACTTTTTCAAAGGGTTGTGATTTTTCGATGAGTTGTGACTTTTCCAAAGAGTCGTGACTTTTTCAATAAGTTATGACTTTTTCAAAGGGTTGTGACTTCTTGGAAAGCTCATGACTTTTCATATAAGACACAAAAAAACACTTGTTCATACTACCCTTTGTTGACTATAAATAGAGGGGCTCCTCTCATTTTTCAACCACAATTATTTTTAATTTTCTACTCTTCTTGCATTTTAAAAAAGTTCGTGTGATTTAATATTTTCATTCTTTAGTTATAAAGTATTATATATGTCACGAATACCACAATACGTTATTCACACTCTTTTACATTCTTTAGTTATAATATTATGAATTTCCATAGTTATTACGTTAATTATGTCTATCTTTCATCTGTTTTTTTTATATTAACTTTTGACCGATAATTTTTCATATTATTATACCGCTCCTATATATGTGATAACACGGAGTTGTTATTTTTCCTTGCATGAGTCATGCTTGGTTGAATAAATTGAAAATCGTTTACAAGTATATGAACTATATCTTTGTTGGTTGTAAGATAAATAGGTGATTACATAAATGATTCCACAGATAGAATATATTCTTTAATTTTAATTTTTAGTTTTTCTAGTAAATTATTTTTGAAGCCTTTCTCAGTTAACTATGGACAGTCAGATAACTATCTTTGATTTACGTAAACGGTCAATCGACAAGTCAAATATGAGAGACAACAGTAAGAACGTCGTCTATTATGTTATAAATTATAAAATAAAAATTATATACAAAAAAGTTCTAAAAAATAAAATGTAGTTGTTCTTTTCACATCTTCATATGACATCTAAACAGTTTAACATGGAATAAATGTGCAAAGCACATCTGGTTAGATGACAAGAAAAATACACAATAAATATCATCTATAATGTAATATTAGTGAGATACAACTAATTACATGATTGGACCTCATCAAATTAAAATAAATATATACATTATTGTATTTAACTAATAAAATTTTGCATTGACCATCTTCATAGGTTCGCGTGAATAAGAGATATTTATGACGATCTATATTGAACATTCACAAAATAATCTGCAATATTATTTTATGCAAAGCTGATATTCAAATCTTTGCTTAAATAAGCAAATACTATTTACTATAACATATATTTTCTGAATTGGTAATCACGTGAAGTGCACGTGTCGAAAAACTAGTATATATATATATAGAGAGAGAGAGATATAAATTCGACTCATGTATCATTGATATCAACTACACTAATGAAATTGATACTGGATAAATTGAATAAATTGATATTATTGGATTTAATTAATTTTGGATACAAAAATACATGAAATAGATATCAGATACATAGATACATGAAATTGTGAAAACTTAGATAAATTGTGAAATAATGATATAGATAAATAGATGGACCAAAGAGGTACAAAGGAGATAAATGAGATAAATTCACTATAAAGAGGCAAATACGGTGTATCTAGAGGTAATTATTGAAACTATCAATGCCCTTAAGCTAGTGGTTTTGTGGTGTTTGCTTTTGTTAATTGGACAAATTATGTGAAGTATCACTTGACCCTATGCTTTACTCAAAAGTTAGCTCAATTTTCAAAATTACCAAAATTGACCAAATTGGTTATTGCTCCTCCTCCTCCTCTTTGTCACGACCCAACCCACCGGGCTGTGCGGGCACCTACTCTAACACCTAAGTAGGAGAACCCTCAATCCCAAACGTTTTAAAAATGCGGAAATTTAGGAAAAATGATGAATAAAAGAAATTCATGTAGATTTCTGTAAAATAAGAGTTTTAAACAGTCAGAGTTAAGACTTGAAAAGTAATTAACACCCCAGGGATCTAGTCTAAACAGGTACAAGAGCTACTAAAATTTTTAAGGTATAACATAATTAACACTTGACACAGCTCCCACCACATGGAAAGAAACACAGAAGTTGTTGGAGATTATCTTCGTCTTCACCTATGAGACATCATCGATCATGCATCCAGACTATGTCAAAAGACATAGCACGGGTAGTATCAGTACAAAACACACGTACTGGTAGGCATCATTGGTCAATCCGATAATACCCACCGCATAATATAAGAAATCGACCAGTGAAAACATGCAATAAGGCTATTCATTCCTCCACCTTTATATCTATCATGCCCTTACCATTCCAGATGTAATCACTACTAACCCGACCAACCACCCAGGAAATAATCCTTCCTTGTTTCACCTCACCACTCAACCCTTGACCCCATAGTATGTTCTATCAAGGCTTGTTAACCGTTTCAACACTAATCTCCTACCGGATAATACATGTCTATTTGACAACACAATAGAACACCGCCCCAGTTCTCAATGACAATACTCACTACCACCCTCCAAGGGCAACACATAAGGACACTGGAACTATTGTTCTCTACTTACCGTATGACCTCCCAATTTTAACCTAACCATTCCCAATCCACTACACCAACAAATATATCCAACTAAATTACAACATTGCAACCCACACATATGTCTATATAAAATGCGCAACCCAGTTAACATGTCAGGATTCAATGTACAAATTCAACATTCTTAGAAAATACATTAATATGAGAAGTCAATGGTCCTCTCATGGAACCCACACCCAAACTGTTAGTGTACCGTAACGTGGTACCCGATCCAAGTTAGTGTACCAGAACGTAGCACCCGATCCAATGAGTATGTCGGTACATGACATCCGATCCCAGTTAGTGTGTCAGAACGTAGCACCTGATCCAATGCAAGTTAGTGTGTCGGTATGTGACACCCAATCCAATCATCACAATCATAAGCACAATCACATCCATAATATACAATACTCACATCATATAGTCAAGTACTTGATGTTTGCGTAATCAAGATACAACTTCCAATACAAGTGTCTACGATCGTGCAGTGTAGTATAATAACCCAACCAAGGGTTGGGGTCGAGTCCCAAGGGAGTGGTGGTGAAAATTAATAGAAAAATAAAATTTAGTTCTAATTGGTCATAGCTAAAAATATTATCGAATATAAATATGATAAATCTAAGGTGTGACACAAGCGTCAATTAACGATGGGGGTTTTTCACAAGTAAGCAAAAACAATGAAAATACAAAAAGTACTAATCAAGGAGACGGAATTCTTGGGATGTGACAGGAATATGGGATAGACTAAATCATTGGGTACATGCTTTTGGTAGTAAATTCATTGAATATTTGTGACTAGGCTAGACAATAGTGGGGGAAAATTCTCTCTCGAGCAACTTACCCCGAATCAAATGGGTTCCTCTCGGACACCCACTTGTCGCATGAAGAACAACCTCCGCCTTAGCCCACTCACTCTCTTGAGCTGAGTGTGTGGGAATGAGACTAGGGTTCACTCTCTCGAGCTGAACCTCATGTCGGCCCACTCCCACCGACCATCAATTTAGTAGTCTTAGTTTTACGACCTCTCTCTCGGGCAAGCCGAAAACACAAAGGTGAAATCTTATTTGCAACTACAATTTCATTAAGTTCCACCACGACTACTAAACGAAATCACATCAAAACAACAAATAAACCACCAACAAGCAAGACCCAACATATAATGTAACCCATATTCACAAAATCACACCCCAAGAATTGGGGTTTTAGCTAGACATGCTAAAGAGATAGAAATTTATACCAAAATGAGTTTGCATTCAAATGGGTATGAAGATTTAAGTCTCAAAACAAGTCAAGAGTGAAGAATCCACAAGACCCAAGTCCAAAATCTTGGAGTTGAAACCCTTTGAACCTTCAAGTTCTTCAAAACCCTTTCCCAACTTAGAACTCCAAAATAGAAGCTAAGTCTGAAAAATATTACTGTTCAAAGATTAAAATTCTCTTTCAAAAATAATAATCCTCAATGATTATTTATAGTTTTAAAAAATATGTGTTGCAGTGGATCATTCGGCGTCGTTAGTCGGGATCATCGATCAACTCGGTGATCCATCCTTTGGTTGGTTTCATCACCATTTTGCTCCATCCTTCAGCATCGTCGTGTTTGGATCATTGGGCGACATAGTACTATTTCGCGGAACTGTTCAGCGACACACCGACTACTCTTTTTTTCCACCGATTTGATCCTTTCCTTCAGGGCTCATCACAGTGGAACAAAAGGCGATCTTCAGGCTCATCGGCGGCTCACCAACTAGACTCAGCGATCCTCAGGCCTTCATTTGTTTGTTCTTTCAGCCACTTTTGTTCCTCTTTGCTAAGTAGTGTCCATGCTTTCCCTCAAACTTGAAATACCTTAAACTTAAGGGTTTTCATCATATATTGAGACGAAACATGCATTTGAGGACACTAATTCTATCAAAATATAGCCCTATATGAGTCCAATTTGTGGACTCATAACACCCCCAACTTAAACTTTTGCTTGTCTTCAAGCAAACTCAAGTTCAAAAAGGAGGTCTTGAACAGTGATACACAAGAATCAATCATGAATGCACACAACAAGACTCAAGTTACTTATGCAAAGATCAAATGTGCACTCAAAGATTCAAGTTGTGACTCACCAATATCAAAGAATCTCATGCTCACAATAGTTGCTTCAAATGCAAGTTCAAGCTCAACCAAAGTGTTCAAATGCCCTCACACAAGGAATGATTCCAATTTCACACACAAAGGTTTAATCATTTAAAGTTTCGGAATCAAATGCAACGCTCACTCTCACAAGGAAGAACA
>JAJOOS010007840.1:0-15665 GCA_029582725.1 Solanum chiquidenum
AGATTTTAAAGAATTTTTAAAAGATAGTTATATTTTAAATATGGATACTTAAAGCGGATAACTAGTGCAGTTCCTACCTTTCAAATTTGTGAGTATATCAATGATCTTTAAATTTTTTTATCTTATTTGTCTCGAGCAAAATTTTAAATCTAATAAGTTCTGGGTTTTTTTTAATCTTATAGAATTGTCTATAGAATAAGCTGGGATCAAAAACGCATTTTCAAGTCATTAGTGTAATTCCCAGCTTGTTTTCTTTTCTTGAAGATATGAAACATGAAATCCAAATTGAAATGGATATATTAATCTCGTGGCCCAAATTAAATAGTTGATAAATATATATTAAATATATCTTTTATAAATGAATATCAATATACAAATATATATATAAAGGGAAATTTACGCGTATAAGCAAACATATAATAGTTAATTACTTAATATAACTATAGTTGTCTTAATTACAATTCGCGGCCTACTTTTAACTATAATTACGCAGCTCAATTTTTTAGCTTTGTATAATTCGCACGTTTGTATAATTCAAAATTTGTATAACTTTTGTATAATTCATAATTTGTATAATGTAATTTGTATAACTGTTTACACTTCTGATGTTTGTAATTGTATAAATTCGTTACTTCGAGTTTATACAAAAATAACTGAATTATACAAATATACCCGGGAATTATACAAACCTGCGAATTTATACAAATTCGCGAATTATACAAACGAGATAGCTTAAATTGTAGCTACAACTCATAAATATACAAACTATAGCTATGAAGCATAATTAAATTTATTATAGTGGTTATTTGCGAAAGTTCCTCATATATAAAACTAGCGAATATAAAATTTTGATTGTTGGCTAAATATGTAACTTTAGGTAGCTCAATATGAAAGCCCAACATGTATCCCAATTTTCCACAACTATATATTTGTATTATATAATAATATATTTTTATATATATTTAACTAATAACTAATGTAATATTTGATCGTTGCCAAATATGTAACTTTAGGTAGTTCAATATAAAAGCCCTTTTGATACGGTAATTTAATATCTACCGTATCATGTTCAGATGTAATAAGATTGGATCCCATTTTTGACTTATCAAAGTAATTACTCCATATAAGTTCAATCACTTTCTTATTACTTTCTGTCACTTTCTTCATTGAAAATATTATATATTTAAAGATGCATAAGGCCTAATTATGTCTCTTTCCAAATATTTTGCCTTTTTTCACAAAATTGCATTTCTTCTTAATCACATGCAATTTTTGACCCCATTATGATTTAATTCAATCATTCATGATTTCCTATCACTATTATACTTGGAGAATTGCCACAAACACAAAGCTATAAAAAAAGTCCATAATTCTAGCTTAGAAAGCAATTATTTTCTTTACAATCATGGAATATAAGAAAATATAAGTACTAAAAAGTGTCATTTGGATTCACACAAAAAAGACTAAAAATAATGTCATTTCCTTTTTCGTTCAACTCTTGTGTCATAGAAAACTATATAAGAAAATAAAAAATTCGATTCTCAAAAAATGTTGTTTTGATAAACATGAAAAACAGATATCTCAAGAAGTATTGAGTTTGAGTCGTGTGAATTGTGATGAATAGAAAACTCATTGGTAGAGTATGTTTCCCTTCTAATAAAGAATACAAATTCAAATTGGATTAACAACCAACGAGTATTAAAAAAAAACTCCAAGAAGTAATCAAAAATTGGTTTATTTAAGTGTTATAATCATAATAGCTCCTCCAACTCTTGTTATTATAAAACATTAAAGTATATCTCAAGAAACAATAAACTAGAGTGGATCATGAAATTGTTGAATACTTCAAAGCCTACTCTAGTTTTTTTTTTTTTTAGTCTACTCTAGTTAATTTATACAAAATGTTTCAAGATTCCAATTCATATAATTATATTTAAATTGATATCATACTATATAGTATATAATACAAAATAGTATTTCTTTTTATGTTTAAACGGTTTTTCAAAATTAAAAGTGAAAACTATCAAAGACTAAACGGACCCTTAATTTTTTCTTAAAAGCTGCTAAACATCATTATTATTTTTATCTTAGAAATCAAAGTAGTAAAACTTGTGCACATTCCCAAGACACAAATATTTTTTTAAATTGTTATACAAAAGCAACACTTAACCAAACAAACAAAATAATCATCTTTTGATCGATCAGAGTTATGATGGAGTGATAAATATTTCTTTATCTTTTATCAAAAATTTCAAATTTAAGTCCCCTAGATATATAATTGCCTTTGTTAGAAAACATCTTATCCCAAATATAAAACTTTTCAATGCCAATTTATAATTAATTGGGCTATAATTTAGGTACCAAACATATAGGTGGAAAACAAAAAATAATAATCTATCTTTTGGAGTATATAATATATATAATGTTCATTTTCTCGAGCTCAGAAATTTATACTATAGTACTATATTGTTAGTCCCTATAAGTTGAGAAGATTCCTTTCAACATTAAAGTCTTTTTTTTAAAATAATAATTAAAAAAACAGATAAAGAAATATGAAAAGTAAGAAAAAAGAGCTAAAAAGGAGGAGTCGGGTCAAACCAGGTTAAGTGGGTGGGTCATGTTATTGTCGTAAATGGGTCCCATAGATTTGACCCGAAGGTCAAAACAGTAATAAGCTATTTTCTCCGCGTGGTCATCTATAATGATTGAGACTAATCTCTCTATATTTTCCTTTGCCCCCTCTATATTTATCTATTTTTCCTTTTTAGTCTCAAATTTCAAATTATTTTCTACTTCTTGCCTCTCAAATTTTAAATTTCTTTACTTGGGTTGGGATAGACGAGACTATTGCGGGGTTGTTTGGTTCATGAATTATGTCCACCTACGAAATTCATTTTTGGCTTTTGTTTAGGTAGATGTATCACTCATTTCTTTTTTTTCCTGTAATGATTCGAAAAATTCAGACTCGTAAAGGAGAAGGGCCGATGGGGGAATTTGAAAAAGTCGGGATGGACGGATGATTTCATTCATGTAGTTTTTTTTTTTTTGGAAAACTCTATCTTTAGGATTAAGTTTGAGGTTAAATTTTATATTTTATTTGATTGAAGTGTGAATTATCCTGGAATGAATTTATAAGTTCAATCAGATAAGTATAAATTTAATATCAAACTCAGTAATGAGATATCTAAGGATTAAGTTTAAGATTAAAATAATTTTATTTAGTTGAAGGTTATAAATTTGATCAAATAAAGCATAAATTTATTCAAACTCAATATATCTTATTCCCTCCAATTTGTTTTGTTTTATTCCACTTTTTAGGTAACATAAATTAGTCCAAGAATTATAATCTCGAGATAATTTGTCTGCGAATTTGTCATTTGCTTTACGGACCAAATTATTTCAAAATTATAATTATTAGATCAATTTATCCCAAATTAAATACGATATTTTTTGAATAAAACAATTATAATACAATCTTCAAAAAAGTTTGTATTGTATTTAAATTAAAGTACTTTATTACTCAAGGTTGGTAATTAGCTGTAGAAGTAATTTATTGAAAATCATTCAATGACTAAAAAAAGAAAGAAATTTATTAAGTATAATTTCTTATAGAGTCAAATTTGTAATCAAAATTTTAAATGTCTTCCATCAAACAAAGATATATTTTCCTTTAATATGATTTTCCCTTTTTTGAGTAAATGAGTACTCTTTTTAAGATTATAAATATGGTCAGAAAAAAATAAGTACAAACTTGATGATATTGGACCAGCTCTTTCACTTGACAAATAAATTTTCTTCTGTTTGACTCTTTTGACTAAAGGTAGTATAAACAAGGAAATATATTAAAGATGGTGATTTTACATACCACTTTTCAAAAAGAAAAAAATAGCATTAATTAAAGATTTCAAATCAAATAAATATTTTATAAGTAATATCACGTTTGATATTTATTAGGAGTTAAATAAAATAAAAAGTGAAATAACTGATATATATGAATAACTAAATTTTGTATAACTAATACATGTACTAAACTAGTAGTCTTTGTGTCCTATTTTGACTTAACACAAAGTTTAAGATGGTAAAGAAAACTCATGAATCATGTAATCATAAATTAAAGATATGTACTTATATAGTCTTAAACATGTCGCATTGAAAATTGAATTAAAAAAATTGTTAAAAAAGAAAGGCACGCTCTTTTTCAAATAGACTTAAAAGGAAAGTAAACAAACAAATTAAAACGGAGGTGATCCATCTTCATAACTAATCATTATTTTACTAAGAATTACGTACATAACTCTAATCAACAATCAAATGACTTCTTTAAAAATTGTGATGATTTGATTATTAACCAGAATTCTCGAATACTATATATAAAACCACATTTGTTAGGAATTTGGATACACTTTATTTTTCAATATGAATATTGTGAACTCTAATGCAGATACCAAATACGGAGTAAAATCGACCAAACACATAAAGGAAGAGGAAAAGAAAAGGAAGAATTATTAGTACCATAATAAAATCTAACAAATTAAATGGGGGCTGGTGGAAAGGAGAACAATAAATTGGAATAAGTTGGAGGCTGCAAATGCAAGAAAATAATAAATGTACCAATAAATTTCACTCGTTTTTTCAACTTTTAATTTTTTCTTACAAAAATTTCCACTTTCTTGCATGTGGACTTCATAGTCTCCACTTCACCTTCCTCTTCCCTTCCTTTTCTTCTACCCCCCCCCCCTAAACCCACCCACCCCACCCCCAAAACCACAAAAGAAGGGAACCCCTTGTGATTCTTGAGTAGTCCACATAAGTTCTTCTCAGATAATCGGTGAGTTTTCAGCTTTCTTGGGGTTTTTTTTGGTTAAAAATGGAGTCTTTTTGTAGTTTTAGTTCTGATTTTTGAAGTGGTTTGAGTTTATGACTTTCTTGTTTATGACTTGTAGTTTTGATGGGGTTTTATGTCTTTTTTTCCATTCTTGGTTGAGATTTCTGTGTAAAAATGGAGTCTTTTTAAGTTAATTTCTGCTTTTTTGGGAAGAATTTTGAGTTATATACTTCTGCTTGTTTGTAATAAATCCTTTTAGTTCTTGTTGTATTTTGCTTGTAAATGTTATGAAATTTTGAGAAAAGAAAAAGAGCTTGATTTTGGTGCTGTTTGGATGAAATTTTGGTTTAACAGATAGTGATAGTAAAGTCACATAATTTATGGAAAAGAAGATGAAAAAGGGGGGGAAGATTTGCTTTTTCCTCTGATAAAAGGTATATACTTTAAGATGGGATAATGAAATCTTGGAGTAGAAAGTATAAAAGATTTGCTTTTTATTGCTATAAGCTGTAAAATTTATAGAAGGACAAATAGTGGTGTTGTCAGCATAGAAATGGATTTCGCATGTTTTCCCTTTAAAAGTTTCAAAAATTTACTAGTCAAAGTTTTTTATATGCTGTTCTTATAAGTTCTTTCTTGTTTGTATTGTTTTTAGCCAGAAGTAAGTTGCTGGTGGATTTGAGTTTGAGATCATTCTTGAATATCCCCTTTGATACTAGAGATGGTTGCTGAATCTTGGTTTCGTAATTTCTGGAAAAAATCGAAGAAACATGAGGGTGGTGGTCATCAAAAGGTGCTAGTTGGTGTTCTAGCATTTGAAGTTGCAAGTTTGATGTCTAAGCTGGTTCATGTATGGCAGTCTCTAAGTGATAAACAAGTGGCTAGATTGAGGGATGAGATAATGAACTCGGTCGGTATAAAGAAGCTTATTTCAGATGATGATTCGTATATTGCAAGATTGATATGTACTGAGCTGGTTGAGAACTTGGGACATGTAGCAATTGCTGTTTCTAGGCTTGCAAAGAAATGTAATGATCCGTTCTTGAAGAGTTTTGAGCAAGCCTTCAATGATTTGCTAAAAGATGGTGCTGATCCATATGGGTGGCAACTATCATGGAAGAAGATGGACAAAAAAATCAAGAAGATGGAACGGTTTATTGTGATTAACGCGAATTTGTATCAAGAAATGGAAAATCTTTCTGATCTTGAACAGACATTGAGGAGATTGAAGGGAAATGATGATGCAGATAGCATTACTTTGGTTGAATATGAGAAGAAGCTTGCGTGGAAGAAGCAGGAGGTGAAGCACCTTAAGGATGTCTCTATTTGGAATAGAACTTATGATTATATTGTCCGTCTTTTGGCGAGATCCTTGTTTTCTATATTTAGTAGGATAGGGCATGTGTTTGGAGTTGATCCCGTCGTGGATGAGAGGGCTAAAGCATCCAGAGATCTAGATTCTGATCAAATCCATCGGAGCCACTCAGTTGCTTATGCTCAGTCATCTGTTCACCCATCTGAAAGTAGTCTGTCTAGATTTTCCTCGGAACCAGTAGAAAGCATCCTTGCCAAATCTGGACCAATTTCGAGCTCAAGGAACATTCACAATTCTTATTCCGGTCCCTTGAAAAGTTCAACATCAACAGCAAGCCCGATTCCTGGAAGGCATTCTTCTGCTGGTTTCTATTCGGGTCCTCTGGGGAGGTCGACAACAAAGTCTGGTCCTCTCCCTCTATTTAATAAATCCGGCATGAAGTGGTGGAAATCCCGTGATCGCTCAGGTAACCTAAATGGAAAAGGCTCAAATTCGAAACATGCTCGACTAACCTCTGGACCGCTTAAAGGCTGCATGATGGTTGGGAATGGTTCTCCTGTAAGTAATTGCCATCTAGATCCACATGGATTTCATTCCGGTTTTCTCAATGCAATGAAAGGAGCTGGTGTAGATGGACTTGCTGATGGCTATTCAACTTGCTCTTATCTAACAAGTTATAATGCGAAAAAAAGGCTGCTAAACGCTCCTCCAGAAACTCTCGGGGCTGCTGCCTTAGCACTGCATTATGCAAATGTCATTATCGTGACTGAGAAACTAGTGGCATCTCCTCACTTGATCGGACATGATGCAAGAGAAGACCTGTACAACATGCTACCGGCTAGTTTAAGAGCAGCCCTCAGGGCGAAATTAAGGCCATTTGCTAAGAGCTTGATGTCATCCGTTTATGACACAGTTCTTGCTGGAGAATGGAATGAAGCAATGCTGGGGATACTAGAATGGCTTGCTCCTCTTGCTCATAACATGATAAGATGGCAGTCTGAGCGGAGTTTCGAGCATCAGAACTTCGTTTCTAGAACAAATGTTCTGCTTGTCCAAACCCTTTATTATGCAAATCAAGAAAAGACAGAATCAGCAATCACAGAGCTGCTCATCGGTTTGAACTACATATGGAGGTATGGCAGGGAAGTGAATGCAAAAGCAATAGAGGAATGTGCTAGTGCTAGAATGATGTTTAATGATGATTACTTGGATGACTGACAAACATTTTGATCTTTAGCCAGTGATTTTGGGCTTGAATGTTTTGAAGTTAAGGTACTGTTCCACGGCAAAATGCCTCTCTTCAGAAGCAAAGCACAATTCTTCTCTGCCATGCTTTTCAACTGTTGCTGATTCAAGCTACTCAAATTCCATGAGATTCTTTATTCGTTAAAAGGGTGACGAATACTGCAGGAATGTAACACACTTAAAGCTTCTAAACATTCTTTCAGGTCAGTAAGCCATGACCATTTTCCTATTTTGCCAGCAGAACATGGGGTCTCATTTGATGAATCGGAGTCCACGCTATAAATTCTATATCTTGTTATTTTGTTGAATGTATAGAATTAGCTGAGCTTGTTTTTTCTAGCTTTGTATATTTACATAACAAAGGCTTTCCTTTAGCATATAAGATAATGAAAGGTTTGGGTGCAGTTTGTTCTTGATGAACTTTTTGGAGTATCTTTGCAATACTATGAAGCAAGAAACTTGAGAATTAGTAAAGCCACATTTCTGTCCTGTGGTTATTATGATGGTTACATTGGTACTGATTAGAATGCATCCATGTTTTTTCTTTTATTATAGTGGTTTTCTGCCATCTTGTGTTAACCGCGATTATTTCATCGAGTAGCTGATACCTCGCACTATCAGGCGGATCATATAACGATAACTTTGTTCACCTACCTAGTTGCATTGAACAACTCAGTAGTTTATCCACCAAATGCTACCTTGTTTGAACAGAAGTATCGAATAACTTTGTCCACCTACCTTGTATGAGCAGAAGTATCGAACAACGTTGTCAACTTATCGTGTTACTAGCACATGCATTGAATAACTCTTGTCATTTTATCCACCAATACTACCTCATATCAGCAAAAGTATCAGATAACCTTGTTCACTTACCTCGTTACTAGCACATGCATTGAATAACTCTATTAGTTTATCCACCAATACTACCTCATATGAGAAGAAGTATCGGTTAACTTCATACACTTACCTCGTTACTAGCACATGTATTGAGTAACTCTTATCAGTTTATCCATCAATGCTTTCATCAAGTAGGTGCTTACCTTGTATGACCACAAGTAGTACTAGATTATCTAAGTTTACCGCCCACCTTATACTAACACATATATCGAATAACTCTATCAGTTTGTCAATCATGGCTATGTATGAGAATAGCTAGTGCCTCGTATCAACAAAAGTATCGAATACTTTTAACCATCAACACTATCTAGACTTGAACTAAGCTATGTATCAACATAAGTATCGAATAATTCTGACCATCAACACTATCTAAACTTAAATTAGACAATAACTAGTAACTCATATCAATAAGTATCAGCTAACTCTGACCATCAACACGACAAGAAGCAAGAAAGTATGGTCAAGATTCAATCTTTTTAAGTTTTTTTGGCTCATTAGCACATTACAAAATGATGTGTCTATATTAAATGTTTTCAACTGTCAATAATTGCTGGCGCCAACTCTTCACACAGCTCTGCAGTTGCTTAAAATAGTACTATCCTTTATATAAAAAAAAAACATTTTTAATACAAAGAATTTGTTTTGCCGACTTTACATTATAGCCGACTTCCACTATGTATGAGAAAAATCAAAGTTGAATTACTTAAAATATTATGAGAAAAAGATTAGCAAAATCGAACTATTACTTAGGAGATTTTGCTTGAAGAATATTTGTTTTTCCTAAGACTAGTATTAGATATTTTTTATCCGTTTCAATTTGTTTATCTGAGTTGATTCGGAATAGAATTAAAAAAGTAAAAAGATTTTTTGAATTTTGATGTCTAATATTAAAAATATGTCGAATATATCAAAATATCATTTAATTTTGTGATTTTAAATGTTACGTGGAAAGGGACATTTTAAAAAAAAAATAGACTAAAATAGGAAGTATGACAAATAAATTGAAAACAAAAATATGGAGTGCTAATCTTTATGGATTCAAACTTCATGAATGACTCACGGAGTTCAAATTGATAAATGGTCAAACTTTACAAAAGATTCTAGAAGTTTTCTTTTTGTGTTTTAATTAGAGGTATTTTTGTTACTATTTTATTTTTGAATTAATAAGTAGTTAAATACTACTAACAAGAATTGTAGTGGATTGATAGAGTAGTAAGTACTTTTTTATTCTAAATTAAAAGTCTCGAGTTTAAGTTAACTTTATTAAAAAATACTTTACCTTTAATGTGAGACTTTCTGACATAAATACAAATTTCAAACGTTGGTTAAAACTTATTAGTGGTCCAAAATTAGCATTTTAAATGTTCAGGTTCCTACAATTAATTTTTCTTTGATTTATAACCACATATTTTTTATGTAGTAGTTAGTGGTCCATTATGGTTAAGTTTAGGAAAAAAATTCAAACTTGATAGACTTTGCTACTATATAAGGTAGGTAAAGAAATCCGGCGCTTTTAAAGTAAAAATGTAAGACTATTTGTGACGATACTTGATTTTGACTTGAGAATAGACTATAGTCTCATTTCTATGTAATAGTATCATTTGTTCAGATATTGTTAAAATATAATAATATAACATGAAAAATAAAACAAAGAAAATGACCAATAATAGTTGTGGCACACTGGTGGGAAAACTCCATCTTTAATTAGAGATCTCAAATTCGAGTACTGAATATGGAGAAAATCATGTTGGAAGCATCATTTTAACCAGAGGTCTCATATTTGAGTCCTAAATATGAAGAAAGTCTTGTTGGGAGCGTCACCCCTAAACAATCCCAACAACAGCAGACGAATAAGGAGGAAGAAGACGAACATTTTTAGTAAATCTTTATAAATTGGGCTAAAAAAATGGTAAGTAAATTTTATAGGCTGACATTTTGCATAAGTTTACTCACAAAATTAGAAAAATTTATTGATTATAGTGAAATATCATTATAGAGATTGATTATATTGTTATTGATAAATTTGACTCAATTATATTGAAATTTGACTATATTTAAATTTACGAATTTTAAGATTAATTTTAAAGTTACGCTCCTGACATAATTTTTTCTATTACGAGAATTTCAAACCTAAGATTTTTAGTGAAGAACGGAGACATATTAAATTAAATGCATACTACTGTTAATTGTGAGTGGTTTGCCCATTAAGTAAAAGTTAGATGCCACACAAAAAAAGATATGTTTAGTGACTCAAATTGCATGTGCATTATTAGGTGGTTTGCAATATACAAGTTATATAAATACTTTTCAATAGAGGTGTCAATATCATATGATTTAATTAATTAAGTTGAATAATAACCAAGATTTTGGTAAAAAATTGTAATTTGGCAAGTTTCCTAATTGGTATGCTAATTCATCTCACGATATCAAGGACCTTATTCAATGTTAATGTTGCTTTTTTTTTCTCTCTTCAAAATTCCTTTTCTTACGAGCAAGTGTCTGGACATTTCTTTCTTTCTTCTGATTATTATTTTGTAGAGGTAGAGGATTATTTCTGAAATATCTTCGACTTGAGTACATCAATTAAAAAAAAACGAATTATTAATAAAAAAATTAGTATAAAATCATTTATAAAAGAATGAAAACGAACAAGAATATTAGTATTATAAAAAGAAAAGATAATGTTTTAAGATATGGAAGCAGGAAAACATGTCAGTAACGCTTCAGCATAAAATCTTGGGTACATCAAGTGTGCAAATCTTCTGTGACTAAGTCTTCATAACTGCCTTAGAATTTCTTGGCATTATGTGCAAGTCACTATAATGATGATATGATTGTCTAAGTCTCCAAATCTTTCTATAACGATTCGTGACGGAATCAAGATATTCATGAAGAGATTTAAAATATGAATAAGTAATTACGTGAAGTCACAAACTATTCGATTGGGCTTTAATAATTTTAATCTAATGAATAATTACATTATTCATTAAAGGAGATTCAGATGAGCCTCCTAAACCCCATTGGTTCCGTCCCTGGTGACGATGTTATTTATCCAGATATTTTTTTATTGATGATGTGATATTATAAGGAAAATATAATATGAAATACTCATTATGTTTAATGTTACTTTTAGTTTTAATTCGTTTCAAATAGGATATATCTCTCATTTTTTAGTGACTCTTTAATTTCAATCTTCAACATGACATGTTTAAAATTATGAGATTAAAAGATATTTTTGTGTGTAAACCTTAACTTTACTTTATTTTACTGTAGTCAATAAATTATTAAACAATATTTGAAATTCCGTCTTTATAAAAATCTTAAAACTTTAAGTATATGTGAAGTTTGCTTGCTTTTAAATTATCTGAAGTTAGACTTTGCAAGCTTAACTTTAGATGCATATGTTTAGAATTTTTGAAGTTATAGATTCACACATTGAAATTATTTTAAAATAGCTAAACTTGCAATAAATTTAAAAACTTGGACTATAGCTTAAATGGGGTCCCTTTTAAGCTACTTTGTTGTTTTTATGGGTCGGGTCACTTTTGGACCAGACTCGGGTTTTGTTTTGGGCCCTTGGGCCTTTTATAAATATTAACAAAACACCCGGTCCAATGGACCATTGTTTTGGGCCCTTGGGCCTTTTAACATTGAATGAAAATTATCGAGATTAATATAGGTGGTCCGTCATGACTTTGGGCCCAATTTTGTTGTTTTATCAAGATTTGTGATCATAATTCTAACATATGTCATAATTTGCAATAGGGGTGTACAAAACCGAATCAAACCGCAAATTGAGTCAACCCAAATATAGTCGGGCTTTTTTTTCAATACCAAACCAAGTCAAACCAAACCCAATTTTGTTTTACACAATTTCATTATTATTATTTTTGTTAGATATTTTAGTGTCATTAATCATATCATATTTTGTGTTTTTTTTTTAAAGAAACATCTTAAATAGTTGTATTTTGGTAGGACTAAAGAAATATTTGAAATACAAGTAAATTATATGTTTGTATGAATACTTAACCGGAAAAACCCAAAAATCCGAAAAAACCCGAGGTTGAAAAACCCGAGTTTTTTTGGTTTGGTTTGGTTTATAAATTTAAAAATCTGACACAAATGATTTGATTTGATATTTGAAAAACTCAAACCAACCCGGCCATGTACACCCCTAGCAACAAGATAAATTACCTATCGATCTAAAATATTTGAGCCAAAATTCTAGCGATACGTCAGAATTTGTCTAGAATTCTTAGAGATAAATTTTTGGTCAGGGAGTTTATTTTTAAATTTAACGAGGACAAATGGTTGACCTAAAAGTGCCTATTCGTGTAAATCTCCCTGTAAAAATAAGCTTGTCAATTGAACAATGAGGCCCAATTAGTTTTTAAAATAATTGAAATAATTACAACTCTAAATACTTCGATCAACTAATTTACAAAATATGTATAAAGAATGTAGATAGTAAATATTTTATAATAAATTTACATATACTATACACAACATATACATTAATAATATATATGTTAATATTGTATACATTTCGACCATATTGATGAACTTAATTGATCGAAATGTATACATCCATGATTTTCCCAAAATAATTGAGGCTTTTCTTATTCTGCAAAGAAATGTGATGACTGGCATTTAGCTGCTTATTTCATTTGATTTATGATTGAATCATTTGTGTAACATATTATTATGGACAACGATGCCATCAAAATACCAACCACATCCTCCAATTATATGTTATCATTTAAAAAAAACTTCATCTTTAATTTTACAAGTTAAAGTTTTTTATTTTTATATAATTCATGTATTAATTGGTTCTTCCATGCTGGTCTTGGCCTTAAAGCATTCAAAGTTCGAATCTGAGACATCTTATTAAGAATGAAACAGTTTCACCATTACATCATATCTCATGTTAATGCCCTATTTTCTTCTATTCATCGTCAAGTGTAAATTATATATCTTTGTTTAAACATTTATTTTAGGCTCCACAAAAAGCAAGAAAAACACAAAAATATGCCGTGTTGGTGTTTGGACCAACTCCATATCACCGACAAAATTGAAAAAAGAACTTTGCAAATATTGGATTCATTTGAACTTGGTCTCTTTTATATATTGTATAAAATAAAAATAAATAAATTTATGTATAAACACTCATGAAAATTACAATAAATAATAAATATAAATTATAATTTTAAAAATATAATAAGTTCAATACTAAAAATCTCTAATATTGAATTAATTATAACTTAAATTATATTATATATCTACCTCAGATTCACACTATATTTATACTACTTTTGGTCCAAAAGAAAAATCATTTTAAAAATAACTAAATTAGAGTAGTTATTTTAAAAAAAAATCTTGCTCATTTTGAGAAGAAATAATGAATAGTTTGGTAATAATTTATAATTTATTTTATTAAGTATTTTTTATTATTAAATAATCAAACCTTTAAATGATATTTAAAATTGATGGATGGAATATTTGCTAAGAGAGGAAGGGGTAGAGAATGAAGTGAATCCAAAGATTTGATGTCTTGGAGATCATAATAAAACATCTTTGTCTGGATTCTCTAAATTATAATCCTTTTGTTTGGACCAATAGTTGATTTATATTATTTGTTTTCGTTGGGTAATCGATATTTACGTGAAATTTTGTTTAATTTAAATTTGTATTAATAAAACTTATTATGTTTTTTTTTACCAAAATTTTATTCATGATATGTTTTATTTAAGCAAATAATTTATTGGGAATAATATCTCTATTTTTCTAAAACAAAGGTAAGATTATATATACATCATTTTTTTTTCTTTTCTTTTTAGACTTCAACTTGTGAAATTAATTACAATATTGAGTATATTATATACATTATATGTTGTTGTACTTGGTTTAATACATGTCAGAACATTAGTGTGTCGTTAATTAGTCTAACTATAAACCTTTTACAACTTGTAATCTTAAATATATTATGTTTGATATTTGTGTTGCTATAAAAATATCCATTGATGAAATATATTGAAATACATGATTCTTCTTGGAAGGAACTAATAAGAAATCAAATAAAGTGAAACAGGGCAGTTACAAATAACAACAACAATAAATTCACGTGGAATCCCATATATGAGGTATAAAAGACAGAGCAATAAATATTTAGTTAAATTATCCTTATTAATAATAATTAATCCCAATTAATGTTATCACTTTGATTTGCTTAATGAAAATGATAAAATTAAAAGGAAAACAAATAATCTATTTTATTTGTTTATAATTTAGAATAATGAACAATTATAAAAATTCGAGAGTATAATTTAGCTTAAAATATTCTCTTGGATCTTTGATGAACCAATAAAAGGCTTTGACATCATTAATTGTAAAAATGATATTTTTAATTCCCATATGATACTTTCAAGAGCCCTACTTTCAATATCACTAAAGTTGTGGACCAAAATTATTTATTGGATCGAATAAGTGTCCACAACCGGCCAAAATATTTTCAATAAAAAAACAAAAAAACAAATAGAAAAAGTCAAGTTTTTTTTTTATAATATATATACAAGGTTTTTTGAACATGATAGTGACACCTAATTAAAAGTCAGAAAATTATTTATTTCCAAAAAATACTACTGATTTAAATGTAAGAATAATTGTAGTTCAGATCGTACAAGTACCACTAAATTTTTAATTCTAACATTTAATAACTACATAGACATCATATAAAGTGACCACCACCATTAACGTTTGCCAATTTATTCATTTGTTGTAACGATAGTTAAATTAATTGAATAAATAATCTCCTAAATAAGAAGTTTTAAGTTTATTTTTTTTTACATACTTTTGCAATCAGACTTACTGTATATGGCTTATTTAATACATTATTATCAACAACAGCAACAAAAGTGAGGAGCTGATCCAACATGACTTTTATGATTTGAATATTAAAATGATTATGTAAAAATTAACACTTTATTTTTAAAATTTTGACGTGTAAAACACTTTTAAGTTTTTTTTGACATTAAACTATTTTTTTGTTTTTATTTTGATCTGTTCAAACTCTAGTACTCCACTAATTTTTATTGAATAAAAGGAAATTAGTTTGGATTATTCAAGTCAACTACTAAAGAATAGAAAAAACAGATAAGAAGTATCAATCAACAATAATAATTAGTTATTAAACAATCTTGATTCATGTGTGTTATACCAACAATAATAATTAGTTATTAAATAATAATAGTGGGTAATTTGTCCAGTAATTTGGTAACTACCTAATATAATATAATTCTAATAATCTATGAGAAAGGAAATAAGATTAATGCATTTCTTATTGTGTGAAGGTGCCTAGCTGGAAATTAAAATTCATATCTTATTCAC
>JAJOOS010007841.1:0-13299 GCA_029582725.1 Solanum chiquidenum
AATGTGTCTCAACGACCGAAACCTAAGCAAGCTTACTAAGAAGTCATGGATATATCTCATATTCATGTTCATGTTTTTATTCATGGTTCATGTTCATGGTTCTTAGGGCATAATACATAAATTGGACCCTAAACTTGGCTTCAAATTTTAAGTATGACCTTTAACTTTTAAAGTGCACAAGTAGGCACCTTAACTTGTATAAAGTTGAACAAATAGACACACATGCCCTACATGGCATCCTACATGTCATTTTTTGTCCTACGTGGTGTCCTACGTGGATTGTGCCATGTAGGACTCGTATGTTTACTTGTTTAAGAATTGGATAGTTGAAGTGCCTACTTGTGCACTTTGAAATTTAGAGGTCATACTTAAAATTTGAAGTCAAGTTTAGGGTCTAATTTATGTATTATGCCGGTTCTTAGTCATGGTACATATTCATGTAAAGCATACATTAACTCATAAAGGATCATGTCATCAAGCACATACCACAATCACTCTCAAGGCTTACTTGTGCAATGCATAAGTGAAGTCCCATACCCCCATTCACACTAAGTAAAACCCCTTCAGTAATCATAGCACATGACTCGTGTTCTGGTCCATAGTTCACATTCTTGTTCTTGTCATATCATGGATCATGTTCTTGTCATGTAGGGAAATATAGTCTTAACCGACATAGACTATGTGAGCTACATGGAATTCGGTGTCATAAACCCACACCGAAAATAGGTGTTCTACTTGCCTAAGGTAGAACTTACATGCTTAGCTTATAGGTGGATCCATTAGCTAAGGACCTATGTGGACACATAGGTATGGGATAGGGAGATTGCTACTAGAAACCCAGACTAACTGAGGTATAAGGTTTCCATCTCATGCTCATATCCACTCGGTGCTAAGCTTAATTTCCTTTAATAATCATGTTAAGTCTTTACTTTATATTCATGTTCATGGAAGAATGCCTAGCACTCAAACCATCATAGTATCATGATAGCTCATGGATTCTTTAGGTGAGAATGGCCTTTCACCCTTAGAATCCTTAGTATGTGAGTAAACCTTTCACATCATGCTCATAGTGTTTCATAAGAATGACCTTTCAATCGACACAACATTAATATCATAATCATAGTCCTTTCATGCATAGTCATGTGTAAGGGTGTAAGGTAGAAGGATCTTGCATCAATACCACCAATACACAATGGTCATAGGATCATCATTACATAGGTGAATCATGAGTTCATATAGAATCTTCATCAACATATACAAACCCTAGGAATTTGCCCTTTAAGGCTATAAATCACATTCAACCCTAACTTCTTGAAATCACTACATTACATAGGGGAAATCATGATTCAATAACATAATTCATGTAAACATAATCAATTGTCAAGCTTCTGTGATCAATCAAGTCACACCTTAGTTCACAATTTAGGAGAAAGGGGAATCATGGGTCCATAGGAGATTTTCATAAAAAAATCCATCAATACTCCATTAATCCAACCATAAATCATCATAATAAACCATAATTAAACAATTGAAATTGTTTTGGAAGAAGACCCATGATGTAGATTGAAAACCCTAGGTTTTGAAGTCTTAAAAACATAGTTTGAAGGGGATCCTTGGGTGATAGCTACCCAAGGATGAAAATCATCCATACCTTAGCTTGATTTCCACAAGAAATTGGAGAAGAAAGGTTGGTTCTTGGATCCCCTAGCTTGACCTTGACTTGGTTCTTCAATGGAGTCCTAGAGAGAGAATTTTTGGGAAAGGAGAGTTGGTTTTGAGTCTTGTGAGTTATGAAGTGTTAAGTGGAGTTTAATGACTTCGAAGTATTTGTATAGGTCTAAAATAACTAAAAATAACCGTCCCCACCCTTAATTAATTGATTTAGAATTTACGAAACTACCCCTCACTTGGCCGAGGTCAAGACAGCTTTTGCAGACCCCATCCACGACCTCCCACCTACGGGGCGTGGATGGACCCACGGACCGTACTGGTCACTTGTAGGTTGGGTCTGAGGCTGGTCTTTTGGCCTTGGTCCAGGCCTCACTCATGAACCCCCACCTACGGGGCGTGAGTTGGTCCACGGACCGTACTGTACAAGCATGGTTTGTGACTGAAACTTGGAGCTTTGGGGGAGTTTGGGGGAGTTTGGGGGAAGACTAAGTCTTCACTCACGGGGCGTGTGTCCACCCATGAGGCATGGGTGCCTCTTTCGTAGGTGACTGCCTTCAGGCAGCTTTTTGGCTGCAATTTAAGGACCTCCTCAAGGACTCTTGGTTGGTCCTTGGGGGGGTCATGCCTTGATGTTTAGGGACTAACACCTTAGTACAAACTTAGGGAAGTTATTTTAGGACTCAAATCCTCATGTTAATCCTATTTAGGGCACTAGACCACATGTTAGGCTCTAGTTTAGGTCATTAGATTTCCGGGGTGTTACAATTGCCAATATCCAAACATTATAATTTATTGTGAATATTTCATAAATAGTATATACAAATAGCTAGGGTAAGCATATACAAAATTCTGGATTTATACAATCATGAACCGAATCATACCAATTCTGGATTTATACAAATCAAGCAAACTATACAAATCAGGGGATAACAAGAATTGGGAAAAATAGCCACGAATCACAATTTTCTAAAAATATAGCCACGATATCTAAAATAGGCTAAATGTATGTCATTCTGTATAATTTTTCCTTTTTTTAATTGTCATATCTTATATTTGTGGAGTTAATATAAACAATTTAGAACATATGCCAATTACTGAATGGACGACAAATATACATTTTTTTAGATGCCTTCATCTATAAAGATTTATCATTGACATATTTAAAGGAGAATCTACTTGTCACGTCATTTTATAATTTTCTTAGATCGTGATATATTTGTCACCATTATATGTTGTTGAAATCAAAATAACATGACAATGTGTGATAGTTAATAATCGTAAATTTTGAACAACGATAAATCAAAGAACGAAAAAAAAAACAATATAAAAGAAAATATGAGATTATAGAGAAAAAAATCTCCCCATAAACAAAATTATATAATCTTAAAGGATTACATTTTGGATGTTATTGTATATATTATGCGAAGTCAGAGTTGATAATCTGCATGTGAGTTCGATCGAAAATTTTATGAATTTTGCTCAGATAATGTGTTTGTGTTAATAAGCTCATTAAATATGCATATATATTAAATTTAAAGTCTACTTATTATCACGTAAAATAATTATTGCAGAACTCAGAACCCATAAATTCCTAACTTTGCTTTTGAGTTTGAGTTTCATTAATCATATATATTCATATAAAATAAAGTAGTAGACTCTTCCTACTATTAAATATTAAACTTTTACTAATAACTAAGAAACTGAATATTATTGTCATTATTTGTAACAAATTCAATAACTAGGCTAACACAATTCAAACTCAAATAACTGATAGATATATTTCATTAACTCGTAATTGGAATTACAAAGGAATTTAAGAACTAAAAGAAAAATCAAAGAACACGGGTAGAAGAAAGGGATAAAAAGCAGAATTCGGAGAAAAGAGATGAGAGGACTAGACATTTTTCTCAATAATTTACATAAATCGTTCTTTCTCATCCGTCTTCCTTTTAGATAGTTGTTAATTATTGGGTCTGAGTCCCAAATCCATCTTTGTAAACGCCTTCAATTTTGTTGCTCCTTCTCGGCACAATAACTAGTTGTGTCATGTCTACATGACATCCTTATGTGTATCAACATTAATCAACTAGAATTTGGATTTAGTTGGACGGTAATAAAGATTTCAGACATCGAGCGAACAAACAAATTAGAAATAAAATGTGTGTAATAATTATCCTCTAGAAATAAATAAATAAATAAATAAATATAAGATAAATCATTTTTTTTCTTTACTATTTTTAAAAAAACTATTGGGAGTGTGTCTAATTATCTCTTGTTTCACCACCTTTGGTTCTTCGTTTTTATCGGAGAAGTACAAATTAAGAGTTTCACATAACCATCTATTATTTTGTCTACTATTTGTTTTTCTTTCTCTCTTTCTCGCTTCTTTCATTCTTCACCTCGAAAAAAAATAAAAATAATTCTAATGTTCACCGGCTTCTCTCTCCGCCCTCTACGGCCGGATATTTGACAAATTTACATATCCGTCGCGTAGTTTGTCATAGCAGCTAGCTCATATATAATGGCACCTACTACAACCACCATGACACAACATCTTCGCCATGCAAATACTATTGGCGAAGATGTTGCGTCCGTTGACATTGTCCTTATTTGGCCATTTGAAAACATTGACGGTCTTCATCGTGACCATTTCCGCGACGCGGCTTACGAGATATTCTTCACCACATGTCGGTCATCACCGGGGTTTGGGAGTAGGACGGCTATCTCGTATCATAATCCGTCTGAAGGAGGAGATGGAAGCGGGTCCGGGGCTGGATCTACCAGCCCCGGATCACCGGTGAAGCCATCTGGGGTAGGGATGGCCGTGACTAGCAAGGTGAAAACCGCGCTAGGGCTGAAGATGTTGAAACGGTCACGTTCACGAAGAGCTAGCTCTTATGGAGGCAACCCCTCGTCCCCCGGGGGCGGTGCTAGCCCCAAGGTGGGATTCACCGTTCCCCATTCGAGGGCACGGAGACCGATGACGTCGGCCGAGATTATGAGGCGGCAAATGAGGGTGTCGGAGCAAAGTGATAGTAGGCTACGTAAAACTCTTATGAGAACACTTGTTGGACAAGTACGTACATTATGTCTATTTTGCATGCATTTTAAAAACACACACAAAAAAAAAAAAAGGACAATGACTAGGCTTGTAGCTCTATCGGTGAAGAAAAATATTTTTTATAAAAAAAATATTTACTTCATACCGACCAGTACACCCTTTGTATACCTAATTTTTTTTCTCATGAAAATCATTCCGTTTTTTCCCTATTAATTTTAACTTTTCGTTTTTCCCTTCATGCAAAACTACTTATTGGCATCGAAATATTGTGACACGTTTAAGATCAGAAGTTTCAAATATTTATGTTATAGCCACAAAAATATATTACTCCATATTATAACATGTTTAAGAGTACAAGTTCCAAAAATCTTTCTTTGAATTTCCTGCTCAATCAAGTAGGTTCATATATTACTCGGACTTTTCAAAAATGTCATTGAGTGTACGTAGGATGCTCTAAAAGTAGTGTATTATTTTAGGGTTTGATAAGGATACGACAATATTTTTGGAGAGTCTATCAATATAGATTATACGGATGGAGTACAGAGTACTAGTCCATAGCTATGTTGTTCAAACTCTTCAAAAATGTTGCTACACCTGTATCGGAACCTCAAAAAATACACTATTGTTGGAGAATGGAGCACACAATTAGCGACATTTTTAAAGAGTTGGAGCAATACAGACTCATATATAAGACCTTTTCTATGTGGATGAGTTCAAGATTTGAAGACTATGGCAAACTGAACAAATATTTGTGAAATTTTGTACAGATGGGAAGAAGAGCAGAGACAATAATCTTACCATTAGAGCTATTACGCCATCTTAAACCATCCGAATTCAACGATTCTCACGAATACCATCAATGGCAAAAACGTCAGTTCAAAATCCTTGAATCAGGCCTTCTCCTTTACCCTTCACTTCCAGTAGAAAAATCAAACACATTCGCTAAACGCTTCAGAGAGATCATCAGATCAGCTGAAACGAAAGCCATCGACACTGGGAAGAATTCGGAGACAATGAGAGCACTTTGCAATTCAGTAGTGTCCTTAGCCTGGAGAACAAGTGATGGTTCAGCAACTGATATTTGTCATTGGGCTGATGGATTCCCTTTAAATATCCACATTTATACTGCTCTGTTATCCTCTGTTTTTGACTTAAAAGACGATACAATGGTTCTTGATGAAGTAGATGAGCTTCTTGAATTGATGAAAAAAACATGGGTGATTTTGGGTGTCAACAAGTCAATTCATAACTTGTGTTTCACTTGGGTGTTATTCGAGCAGTACATCGTCACTGGCCAGGTTGAGCCTGATCTTTTAGGCGCAGCGATGATCATGTTGAGTACTGAAGTTGCTACTGATGCTAAGAAAGTTGATAGGGAGCCTTTTTATGTTAAGATGTTGGCAAATGTGTTGATATCAATGAGGGAATGGTCGGAGAAAAGATTGGTTAACTATCATGATAGTTTCAATAGGGGGAGTGCTGGATTGTTGGAGAATAATCTTCCTTTATTCTTCGCGGCCATGAAGATATTAGAGGAAGATGTTCCAGGATATACATCTGATGTTTCTGAGAAAAGGGATGAACTCGCGGAGGATGATTCAGATGGAAATAAAGTTTGTTACTTTATCCGTTCGTCAATGAGGGATGCATTTGCTAAGGTTAGTATTCTGGATTTAAGTTATATATACTGACGATATAAAGAGTTTATGCACTATGGTTAGTGTATTTCAATCCTCATTATTGCATGTCACATAGTATCCATTTTACTTGAAGTTGAGTCATTGATGTTTAAACTTTAGTATTTTAGCCTTTCTTTCAACCTATGTTGCTCAGACTCTTCAAGAATATTCTCGGGTGTTTGTCGAATCCTTCAAAAGCTATGCACTTTTAGAGGATCCGAAAGAGGCATGAAAGTATTTTTGGAGGGTTTGAGCAACATAGGTTTCAACCCTTTCATTTTTATTTTATTTTTATGTTTGTGGTGTCTGGGCCATCTTGCACGCACCTTGACCAACTCCACAGGATACCTGCCACCTCCCACTAGCAATAGATACTAGATAACGTTGTTCACCAAGGCTAGGACAGATGAATAGAAATCACCTAATGTTTTTTCGTCTCAGTTGGGATTTGGATTTACTTATTTTCAGGTTTCTTTTATGTAACACTATTATTTTTCTTTTTTGATGTGCAAAATAGATATTGGAAGAAATGAGCATAGATGGTGCAAGTTTTGAATTGGAAGAAGTGAGTCAGACACTAATTAAGTTAGCCTATGAAACTGAAGAATTAGCAACTAAGGAGAAGGAAACTTTCAGCCCTGTACTCAAGAAGTGGCATCCTATTGCAGCAGGAGTAGCAGCTGTGGCATTACATTGTTGCTATGGAACTTTGTTGAAGCAATATCTCACGGGCGCGACTTTGCTCACAAAACAGACAGTTTCGGTATTGCAGAAGGCTGGAAAACTCGAAAAAGTATTAATCCAAATGGTCGTGGAGGATTCGGATGAATGTGAGGATGGAGGCAAAGCCACATTGTCAGAGATGATTCCTTATGAAACTGATTCAATCATAATGAATCTTCTGAGAAAATGGATTCAAGAAAGGTTGAAGAAAGGAAAGGAGATTATTATGAGGGCAAAAGAAACTGAAGTAAGTTTTTTTCTGTCAACGACGCGGTCCCCTTAGCTTCTTCGTGCGTTTACTTATTTATAATTTGAATTCACTTAGTGAAAATCCTAGTTCCGACACTGTAGTAAACTTTGATATGCAGACGTGGAATCCAAAATCCAAAAGTGAGCCATATGCACAATCAGCAGTAGATCTAATGAGACATGCCAAGGAAGCTGTGGACAATTTCTTTGAAATCCCAATGGCCATGTCAGAGGACTTAGTAGAAGATCTTGCTGTTGGCTTTGAGCATCTGTTCAAGGAATATGTTACCTTTGCCACATCATGTGGTAAGAACACAATTCTTAAAACTCATTTCATTTCATACCTAAAGACACCGAGGCAACGCCATATTTTTTAGTTTATGAGTTTTGAATAAGTACATATTAAATGAAACGTTTTAACGAATATACAAAGTTTGAGCCAAAGTTACTAGGTTCCGCTAAACTCGTAACTATAGTGCTCAAATAGTTAATCTGTTCTTTTTTCTTTGGTTCCTTTTATAGGGTCAAAGCAAAGCTACATTCCTACACTTCCTCCTCTAACAAGATGTAGCCAGGATTCAAGGTTTTCCAAACTGTGGAAATTTGCTGTTTGCAGTGTAGGAGCAGATGAACAGAACCATCATATAGCAGATGAAGGCAATCATCCCCGCCTTTCAACGAGCCGAGGGACACAACGCCTATATATAAGGCTAAACACTTTGCATTACTTCCTTCTACAACTTCATTCCCTTGATAAAACTCTATCAATCTCCTCGAAAACTGTCCCTACTCCAAGAAGTCGTCACAGCAAGAATAGACAGATAGGGAGCTACTCCTACTTTGATCACACGCGTTCAGCCATCCAAGTAGCTGTACAACATGTATCAGAAGTTGCTGCTTATCGTCTCATTTTCTTCGATTCTCACTGTGTATTCTACGGTAACCTCTATATCAGGGATGTTGAGAGCACACGTATACGACCAGCATTAAGGGCACTTAAGCAAAACCTCACTCTTTTATGCGCGATCCTCACTGACAAGGCTCAGCCATTGGCCTTAAAAGAAGTGATGAAGGCTTCATTCGAGGCCTACCTCATGGTTCTACTAGCCGGAGGAAGCAAAAGACTCTTTTCGAGAGCTGATCATCAAATAATAGAAGAGGACTTTGAGAGCCTAAAGAGGGTGTTCTGTACTTGTGGTGAAGGATTGGTAGTAGAGGATGTTGTGGACACAGAAGCTGAGACGGTCGAGGGGGTGATAGCTTTAATGGGACAATCAACTGAGCAATTGGTTGAAGATTTCAGCATTGTGGCATGTGAAGCTAGTGGAATGGGAGTTGTGGGATCAGGACAGAAACTACCTATGCCTCCAACAACAGGAAGATGGAATAGAGCAGATCCCAATACAATCTTGAGGGTAGTTTGTCATAGAAATGACAAAGTTGCTAATCACTTCTTGAAGAAAACATTCCAATTAGCAAAAAGGAGGCCATATTAGAGAAAACATGCCAACATATCATAAAAAAAATATCACATGTACAAAAAAAAATAAACAGGAAAGGTAAAGAAAACGGAAGAAAGACGGATTTTTACAAAGAATCTGCTATAAGATTGATTCATTTGAAGGATTTCAAAGGATGGATGATAAGTTAAAAAGCCCTGAGTCACTTGAGAGATCATTATACTAATTTTTCTTCTTCGTTTCCTCATTGGACTAGGCATTAACAGTACTTTACTCTACATGGTGGAACGCGCTAATGTAAAATACTTCTGCTATATATCTTCTGTATGTCTTGAGAGATCATTATTTTGACCACATATTATTGTATATAGTGAATATCATTATATTAGCATACGAGTTGGAGATGAAATTTCTAGTGAAGGTAGAATAAATAGACCATAAAACTCTACTCAGATTATGAACTATTTCATTTAGATATATCAGCTATGAAATTAAAAATGTTGTTCAATAAGATAAGCATGGCTTTGCATATCTTGAAACAACTATCTTTAACTGATTATCATTACAATCGTGTGAAAATCATAACAAAGAGAAAGGAGGTGCACAAAACTATCTCCCCGTATAGCTATATTGCTCGGATTCTCAAAAAATACTGGTGCATCAGTGTCAGATCCTCCAAAAATGCAAAATATTTGGATGATCCGACAGTGAGGCTGCATTTTCGGAGGATCTGACATGGGTGCAGCGGCATTTTTGAAGGAACCGAGTCATAGACAATATAGTACACTACCTAGCTATAAAACAGAAAAGAAGTTTGGAGCAAAACATATATGTTAGTTAAAATCCTATGTAGAACCATTCACCTGTGTGTTGGTTGAAGCTTCTTGGCTATTAGTTACCCGATGTCTCGATTCAATCTCCAATTCTTGCCTTAGCACAGACAGTGAATCAGAGACTTCAGCTTTGTATTCATAAAACTTGCTCACAAACAGGAAAAAGAAGAAGTTCAATAAGTTGAGTATCGCGAAGAAAGCGTAGTAATAGTCAAGATGAGATGCATTCAGGTTGTTTAATATCCATCCTCTGTGATTCCCGTGCTTTTTGGTGATATGAGAAACTGTCGAAAGCAAGAAGCTGCTAATGAAACTCCCAACACCAAGACTAGTCATTGAATAAGAAGTTCCAAGACTCTTCATGCCTTCTGGTGCTTGATCATAAAAAAACTCAATCTTGGCTACTTCCAAGAATGCATCAGCAGTTCCCATAAGAATGAATTGAGGCAACAAAATCAAAATGGATAACGGTACTTGTTTACCATTTTCAACTAGTCCATGATCCCTTGCTACACTAAGCCTATACCTCTCAATGAACGATGCAACTAGCATGATCACAATATGGAAAGCCATTCCAATTCCCATCCTCTGAAGTATGTTTACACCTCTTGGATTTTTCGTCAATCTTTTGGCAATTTTCATGAAGAAACGATCATATAGCACAACGGAGACTAGCATCGATATGGTAACGAATCCACTTAGACTAGCTGGAGGGATGCTGAAACTACCAATGTTTCTCTGAAGAGTTGTGCCTTGTTTGACAAAAAGTGTGTTGATTTGAGCTAACATTGTACTTGGAATGAATGTAGCAATCAAAATTGGTATCATCCTTAGCATTTGCTTAGTCTCTTCTACTTGAGTAACTGAACATAACATCCATGGATTAGTTGTATCTACTTTAACACAAGCTTTGTTCAAAAACCTGCATCAAACATGAAAATCCGTCATATCCAATTTATTTGACACTCTTTCCATATCGAGAAATCGTATTAAATTTCATTGAACTACACACTTTTTATGTATATTCTTCCATCATCATTAGTACTCCTATATCATATAAGCGTGCCAAACTAATATCTTAAACTTCGTGTCAAGTAAAATACTAGTACTTGTTTATAGTAAGGATAGGTTCTAAGAAAATAAGATAACATATTGCTATTATTGGTTAAATTACACTATTTGTATAAAAGTTCTTTTATGTATACTACTGGTGTATATAACTAGTCTGTTTGGTCAAGCTTCTAAAATCTACTTTATCTTGAAAAGTATTTTTCGTTGGAAATGCTAGTACTCAAAAACATTCTCTTTTTTTCCCTAAAGCTTGGTCAAACGATTCAACTTTCTAAAATAAACACTTTTGAGTTCTCAGAAATTTTGTATACCATTGGTGTATATAACTAATAGTCTGTTTGGTCAAGCTTCTAAAATCTGTTTATCTTGAAAAGTATTTCTAATCGAAAATGCTAGTACTCGAAAACATTCTCCTTTTTTCCCTAAAGCTTGGTCAAACGACTCTGACTTTCTAAAATAAACACTTTTGACTTCCCAGAAATTTCGTCGAACAAGTATAATATGTACAAACCTTAAAGTAGGAGTGGAGTCAATTCTAACTTTTCCATTTTTGGTATATTCTCCCAAATCAAGCTCATAAAACTCTTTTGGGTCATTAGGGACTTTAATCTTCCATTTCCTTAATGAAGCAATAATGACTTTAGACATTCTTGTAAATGGGCTTCCTCTGGGCTTTTTATGTCTATAAAAAGATGATCCAGCCAAAAATATCACTATAGATATAGCAAGGCCCAATGTTGGAAGCCCATATCCAAGTGACCAGCCCACATTGTCTTGAATGTAAACAAGCACAGTGTTAGCAAATAGTGTCCCTAGGAAAATGCTGAACATCCACCAATTGAAAAATGAAAGTTTTTGAGATTTTTCCCTAGGGTGAAATTCGTCGAATTGATCGGCTCCGATCGTCGATATGTTGGGTTTCGTGCCACCCGTGCCAACGGCTAAGGTGTAGAGTGCACCAAAGAACACAGCTAGTTGAAGTGTGGATGCTTTTTTGCAGTCAATTGAACTTGGATTGGAACAATGAGGAGGCTTTAGGCCATTGATTGATACTGCTAGTGTTAGTAGTGACATACCCTGTGACAAATTTTAATGAAATTTGGTTAATTATAAAAAACAAAACGTGAATTTCTAATGGACGTTTCTGTCAAAATATCGTTAGAAAATAAGGATTTTTAATTAGTACTAACATGCAATAACAATTAAATTGACACAATCATCGAAAGAAATATTACAATTTCGAGACACCATGCAAATAAATTTCTTAGAACTGTAATAGCATACATGATCCATTAGCATGCATATGACCAATCAATTAGCCCGTTTCAACATCTCTCATAATGTGTTCTCAAGACAAGGTCAAATAGTATAGGATCGACCAAACATTGCTTTTCAAACTTGTCTAGGAGTTTCTTTTTCATCATACGTAAAATGATATCTTTCTTTTTTTTATAATTTAGAAATCTTTGAGGTCAACTAGCTGAAGACTGAAACTTGGTAGATAATTATTGATCAATTTTATCGTTTTTCATTTAAATATCAACTTTTTAATACTTATAATATATATCTAATTTTCACATGTGTTGCTCTAACTTCCACCAAAATAGTGGGGGGCTCTACTAGAGCAAGTTTTTAACCAACCAAATTAATTTGAACCAATTTTCTAGATAAGTACACCAACTTTGAACATAATTTAGGGGAAGGCAACTTGCAAAAGAAAACAAAGAAAAGGTATTTGTATATAGTGGAAAATTCAAGCAAAATTCCAAAAATAGATTCTCTAGAGTCAATAATATAGACTGAACTGACAAATGTTGCTCCCTTCGATCCAAAATAATTAATATTTTAAAATCCAGCACATAAATTGAGAAATTTATTCACTCTTAAAAAATAGAGAAGAATTTTGACTAAAATATCACCAGTTATAATTTTTTTTCTTTTCAAGTTGATATATAATTATCATGAGAATTAGAAATATGACAAGGAAAAATTAGAGAGAAAAAATTAAATATCTTCTTGATTCTGTAAAATATTAATTATTTTGAATTGAGATAAAAACATCAACTATTTTAAATTGGAAGAAGTAAATACAAGAAAATATAATAGTGGTCCTATTATATCTTTGCTGTGACTTCATTATTATTTGTTTTATAATGTTTTTGGTAATCACGTCACATCAAGTTGTCAAGTTACAAAATAAATAATTTCTGACATTTTTCTTACTTTTATACTATTTTAAATCAAATACATGAACATGACAATTCGTCCCAATTCGTCCTAGGTCAATCTTTCATATTTTTTTTTTTTTTTTTTTTTTGGAACCCCAGGATAACCCGCAGCCGCTACAACCTCTGCCACAGCCTCTGCCCTTCGGGTGAGCACTCTGTGGTGAGCACTTTGTGCGCACTGGGTAAACCCCCCACAGTGTAATAGCCTGCAAATCACACAGGGGATGTAAACCGCACTAGGCAAGCCCTATGCGACAGGCTCGACTCAGAAGGCATTGAGGGGGGATCGATCCCGGGTCATCCGTGTGGATAACCACCCTCCAA
>JAJOOS010007842.1:0-17751 GCA_029582725.1 Solanum chiquidenum
CAATTATTACGTTATCATATATTCTCTCTTTATTTTTGTTGACACCGAAAAACCGATTTAAAAACACCGAACTAAACCGAACCGAAGTAGAAAAAACCGAACCGAACCGATCTAGTTTGGTTTGAAATATGGTGCACACTTTTCTAAAACCGAATACCGAAGAACCGAACCGAAATTTGATTAAACCGAACCGAAGAACCAAACGCCCACCCCTAATTGTGATTCAGAGATGTGACTTCATTTTCTGCCATTGATGTTGCTTCATCTGTCGGAATTGATGCTAGCTTTTCTTCACTGCTTCTCAGCACTTGTTTCTATCTTCTTCTACGCAGATCGATCCCTCACTATCTGGGCTCTGATACCATGTTAAACCATATCAATGAATTATTGACTACAACATAGAGAACATTTCAAGTAAGAAGAAGAGAAAGTCTTTTCATATATGAACCATATCTAAGTTACAGCTATTTATACATCACAATCCTTGTAACTAACTTTGTACTCGTAACTAACTTTCTATTGTACAAGTTGATGTAACAACTTTCACATGACTACTTAATCGACTTAACAAACTCTAATTATAAACCACCATATTATTAATACAAGACGATCAAGAAAAGATTAGCCATTACATTATTCTTGGAAAATAAGATTCTCTATTGCCTGGATTACTATCTCTTCATCTGGAAGATTCGGTATCGACTAGTCTATTAAAGCAAATGCTTTAAAAGGAGAAAAATATACAATGAGTCTGAATCATCTCACATTCTCTACTCTACTTTTATCAAGCATTGTATTACTGAGAGTTCAACTGTGTAAACAAAAGAGAGAGAGAGGAGAAAATTATTGTTGGCAAGGCATTTTAACAAAAAGAAAAAGTTGTGTAAACATAAAAACTATACTTGATCTTATACTCACAATATCAAAGTTACAAAGGCTAGAAGAGATTACCCTTACAACCTAAGGGGACTGGAGTAAGATCCATTCCGGATCCCAATCAGTATAAAACATCTTCTAACTTTCATTGCTTTTTAACCTTCTGATAAAAGTTGATTGTTAATATTCATAAATTGACTACATTAAGGAAAATCCAAAAAGGAGCAATTCATCCCCCTCTTACACTTTCATAAAGTCAATTGTGTAAATTCCAACTGTGGCAAAGACTTGAGTCTATTCATGCTGGCCTTTGATGGCAACAATGCTGTTTTCCCACCTTAGTGAGTATATGTTACATTGAGGGTACAATTGCCCCTTCCGAAATCGCTTTCGACTCATTTCCCACTTATAGACCAAAGTCAATGTTGGGTCTTTTACTCTTCTTAATCCTTTTTTTTCCATCCATCCGTTTAATTGGAAACAAAATAGTGATGATTCACTATATTATTTGTGTCTCATTTTATATAGTACCATTTAACTTAGTATGATGTTTAAAAAAAAAAAAGACTTTCGGAATTTATAATCTAGAAAAGAAAGGATGTCATAAGACAAAGGGGTACTAAATCTTCTCTTCATCCCATTTGTATCAATACGATAACATTCTTTTTGAAAGAAACAAAAAAAAAATGATGTCACATAAAATGAGACGAGGGAATATAGAGCACTTGTTTCTCACAAATTCTCTCCTATACAACTCTCTAACCCGTTAGATTCTACCAAGTGAAAGAGAGGAGCTTCAAATATAATAAGAAATTAAAGAGTACACATTGATGAATGACATGAATCCTTTCTACAAAATAAATAAACAAATAAAAAATGGAATGAATCTCACATGGATGAAGGACGAGAATTCTGAAATTCTTATAAAAAAATAAATTATAAGCTAATTTTTGAGGTTGAGTTGTATTAAAAATATTCGACGCATAACCAAAACCAACCCATAGTAGAGTAATAACATAATGACAGTATTATTTCATACAATCATACCAAACACGCGTGCTTGTTGACTTTTAGACCGTTAGACAAGTCTCATCTGAACCTCATTAAACGAAAATATTTAAGTAGGCATTTGAATATGTAATTTCATATCACGATTTGAATATGTGATTTTATTTCATAATTTTATATCATGAGATAAAATTTCAAATGCTCGAAAAAGCATGATTTGATAATTTGAAAATTTTCGAATATAACAATTAACCCCCAAGTTTATATTTTTTAAAAGCAACTCACATTTATATCTAATAACAATTTATTCCATATGTAAATAAAATTTATAATTTACATCATTACTTTTTAAATCATTTATATCTCATACAACAATGATTCTCACTAACACAAAATTTATCACTTCAAATCAATTCCTACTATACTTTTTATATTCATCAATTTTATTATTTTTTATCAAATTTATTTACCAACAAAATTGACCAATAAATAACTGAAAGTAACAAATGTTGGTTCGTCTTCTTCGTCATATGATGAGAAATGGAAGTTCAACGTAAAAAGGTCATCCTGTACTATGTGGGAGGATTATATTATATACTAGTTAGAGGTGCTCGTGGTTCAGTTTGGATCGGTTATTGGTTAAAACCAAAACCAAATCAATCTAGTCGGTTTTTTAAATTTCTAAAAACAAATGAAACGAAACGAAAAAAATAACCGCCAGTTTGGTTATTGTCGGTTTGTTTCAGTTTTTCTGATTTTTTCGGTTTGAAAGTAATTAATTTTTGGAGGACATACGCATATATCTCGATAAACACAAACACCTTGTACATGAAAAATCCATAGGAAAGCTACTGTCGATTCAATTAAGCAATTCTAGAGTTATTATTACACAAATAAAGTGATTCAATTAAGAGAAAGTGTGACAAAAATTTAAATGTTGTGCTTGAGAAAATGACAAAGTTAAAAATTTAAGCTAATTAAAATTAACAAAATATTTATATTTTATTTGTGAATAATATATAAATAATTATAACTTTATATATCTAATTTATCGGTTTTTTGGTTATTCTTGCGGTTGTTTTTTAGTAAAACGAAAACCAAACCAAATAGCGGTTTTTTAATCGGTTTAATTCGTATTGTGGTTCATTTTTTTAACCATAACCATGAATAACCCTAAGACTAGTACACTATAACTTATGTTCAGTTTTATTTTTTATTGAATTAAAGTTTAATCAATAAACGTCGTATCTTTTAAGAATAACTTTGTTATAATGTATTATACGATTTTATAAACTTTTGCTTATAAAAGTTATAATGCATTATACGATTTGAGACAATTTTAATAGTTTTACAACTTATAGGGTTTTAATGTTTATGAAAATACATACAACATAAAAAAGTCCAAATTGCATGTGCAAACAAAACTTTAATTTTATCTCATGGTTTCATATTACTCCCTCCTCCCAACAATACTATTTTGAGATGTTCAACAATACTTGTCTACTTTATGAAATGAATGGATAATTTTACACTTAGTTCTTAATTTAGCCTTATCATTTATTATACTAATTTCTCTATTACATTTTTCAAAATACTGTATATATTATATTCAAAGGGTGATATAGTAAATTATTGTTGGACTGAGGAAGTATGATTCCATATCGCATGGCCAAACGTGATGTAAGTCTTACCATGACTAGCAACATGACCTTAATTGATGTTGTGCATCTTCTGTTAACAAATTTGGTGCAACCATGCAACTGCAACATTATTCATTTCGCCTTCTGTTTATGATCCTTACATGTTTATTTATCAGTATCCATCAGTCTCTTGGAGTTCATATAATTTCAGTAAATCACTCTGTTTCTGGAAATCAAAGTATCGTCTCTTCAGGCGAAAACTTTGAATTAGGATTCTTTAAACCTGGTAGTTCGAAAAATTACTATCTTGGTATATGGTATAAGAATGTAATTACACAAACAATAGTATGGGTAGCAAACAGGGAGAAGCCACTTTCTGCTACTGATATGAATTCTGTTGAGTTGAAAGTTTTGGATGGCAATTTAGTGCTTATTACTGAATCCAAAATCTTGATTTGGTCCACAAATATCAGCAACACAATTAGTTCAAATACTCTAGTGGCAATCCTTTCTGATGATGGTAATTTGATTTTGAGTGATGGATCAAATTCAACTCCACCACTTTGGCAAAGCTTCGATAACCCGACTGATACATGGTTGCCGAATGCTAAGGTGAAGTATGACAAGCGTACTAATACAACAAAGATTCTTACTTCTTGGAAGAACTCAGAGGATCCTTCTCCAGGGATTTTTTCCGTGGAGATGGATCAGAGTAATAAGCAGTTCTTGATAAAGTGGAATAGGACTGAGCTGTATTCAGCTTCTGGATCTTGGAATGGGCGTATTCTCGGCTTGATGCCTGAGATGAGTTTGAATTCTGATAGATACAGCTTTACATATGTTGATAATGAAAATGAGAGCTATTTTATGTATTCCCTTCGTAACTCTTCCAAAATTAGATTAACACTAGATGTCTCTGGGCAAATCAGGCATCTGATTTGGGCGGAAAATTTAATGGAATGGCAAATTTTTACATCTCAACCAAGACAACTGTGTGAGGTGTATGCTAGTTGTGGTGCCTTTAGCATTTGCAATAAGGAGTCTGCGACCTTCTGTAATTGCTTGACTGGTTTCACACCTAAATCCAATACAGAATGGGACTTGAATGATCATTCCGGTGGCTGTGTAAGGAAGGAAAGCTTGCAGTGTGGTGATGGTAAAAAGGGCAGGTTTTTGATGAATCCCAACGTGACATTGCCCGAATATTCCATATCTGTTCCGGCTGCTAGTGCTGAGGAATGCCATTCTACTTGCTTGAGTAACTGTTCCTCATGTAATGCATATGCTTATGACAATAATGTATGTTCAATTTGGAATGAAGTTGTGAATCTGAAGCAACTCTCACCAGGAGATGGTAGTGGAAGTGTGATTTATACCAGACTTGCTGTCTCTGACGAAGCATACGGTGAAGGTAAGTTTAAAGTTAGCAGTTGTATTTGATAGTGTTTGTCATTTCTATGTATGCAATGCTTATCTCCAAATAGTTACTGACAGAGCTTTCTATGGATGTCTGTTTTTTCTCGTCTAATGTTTCAGTTCTTTACCTCATGAACTTCAACATTACGAGTTCTCTAAATCTTAGTGTTCACAAGAATTAAATAGGCAATTATAACTTCACATAAACATAGTTACAAGATGGTATCATGACTTATAGTTACAACACCCTATGTTAAAACATCATAAGATAGTCACTGACCGAATGTATGGTTTTCATGGTTTTATTAGTTACAACTAACCAATATGAGTTGAAGACCTTTCGCCAGTAAACTATTACCAGTTTGTTGAGTTCCCACATCAGCTCTTTAAGGATGGGATGGTCATGGTTTCGGACAGTCCTTAACTCATAAACTAGATTTTATAGTCGAGTTAGCCTCAAGGGTCCATTTCTTATCACATTATTAGAATCAGACCCATCCCGATTCTTTGTTTACCCGATATTCTGCCCCATCATATTGTTCACGCTCCAGTTGGCAGACCTAGGCATGAGCGATGTTGAGTTCCCACATAGTCTCTTTAGGGATGAGATGTTCTTTTTATATGGTCTCGGACAATCATCACATCATGAAGCTAGCTTTTAGGGACAAAAGTTTATTTCTTGTCACAGTTTCCTTATGCTTCTTCTTTTCTGTCATCAGATGCAAAATCAGGGAAATTTTCCCTGAAGCTTAAAGTTATCATATCTGGCGTGGTAGCCGTTGCAATTCTACTTCTATGTAGCTTTAGCTACATTTATTGTAGTAGAATGATGGTGAAGAAAACAGGTTTGTGTTGCTATTACCGCCGTTGCAATTCTACTTCTTCTTTTTGCTCTATGAATCAGATAAAGAGAGATATCTCAAAAGGCTGCTCTTGTTTTCTGATCTTAGCAAGCCAACAAAGCACAGGAGGCAATCCAGTGCCACATTGGTTCAACAGAGAAAAAGAAGCACAAAACCTGATTAACGAAAATGATAAGCAAAACATCGCCGTTCCATTCTTTTGTTTGGAAAACATATTAGCTGCCACAGATGATTTCTCAGATGTAAATAAGCTTGGACAAGGAGGTTTTGGTCCTGTTTATAAGGTTAGCACTATTTTTTCACTTCAATAGGTCTGCTTTATGTAGTCATTTCATAGCATCCTAGTTTCCACATCGAAAATCTTTCAGGGTATATTTTCAGATGGACAAGAAATTGCTGTGAAAAGGCTATCAACCCAATCTAGACAGGGCATTGACGAATTCAGGAACGAAGTCATACTGATCTCAAAACTTCAACATAGAAATCTAGTCAGACTTTTAGGCTACTGTATCACAGGGTATGAACAGATTCTACTTTACGAGTATATGTCAAACAAAAGTCTAGACACCTTCATATTCGGTTAGTATATATATCTGAACTTATCTTATTTCTTAATCTCTCTATTTACTTGATCAATGTTGCTAAATTTTCTCCATGGTCACCAAAATAAGATCCAACACTTAGCAAGTCATTGAAGTGGAAAAAACGATTTGAGATCATATTAGGAATTTCTCGAGGGCTTCTGTATCTTCATGAAGACTCAAGGCTCAGAATCATTCATAGAGATCTGAAAACAAGTAACATTCTTTTGGATCAACAAATGAACCCAAAAATCTCAGACTTTGGTTTGGCAAGGATAGTTGAAGAGCAAACGACAGAAGCAAATACCAATAAAGTGGTTGGAACATAGTAAGTAATACAAACATGTTAATGTTATGAACTTTGTTTAATTGCATCGCACAGCTGACTCGTGATAATTCCATCATTATTTAGCGGATATATGTCTCCTGAATATGCATTGGAAGGAGTATTCTCGATTAAGTCAGATGTATTCAGCTTAGGAGTAGTTATACTGGAGATAGTAACTGGAAGGAGAAACACAGGATTTTATCAATCTAAAGAAGCATCTAACCTTTTGGTCCATGTGAGTGCCTTGAGTACACGTTAATTTTTTAACTTCATATTCATTATTCTAAATCATCGTACCACAGGCATGGAATTACTGGAAAGAAAAAAGATCACTACATTTGTTGGATCATTCATTGCTCGAATCATGCAACCCGAAAGAAGCAATGACGTGCATAAACGTTGGGCTGTTATGTGTGCAAGAAGATCCAGGTGATCGTCCTACAATGTCAAATGTTGTGATGATGCTTCGTAGTGAAAGTACGTCTCTTCCAAAGCCTAATCAACCAGCTTTTGTGTCAAGGAGAAATGTTTCTAATTCATCTGGTAAACCACCTAGCTTCTCACAAATTGAGTTGACAATCACAGTGGAAGAAGGCCGATAATATGATAGCAATGATTTTTATTTTTGATTTTGAAAATCTAACGTAAATAAATTAAAAGGAATACATTTTTCAAAAAAGGAATGAACATGTATATAGAAGAGAATCTTGCTCAATCACTGCTTCGATTTTTTTATCCAACGACAAAAATTAAAATAATCTTGAATTTTACTGTGTAAATCTACAAATTTAATTAATTTCCACCCCTAAATACAACCTCTTTCAAATTAAGTGTTCCATTTTTTTCATATTATTTAGTAACTCTCCCCAGATTTCTTCATATATCCAACTTCTTCTTCTTCTTTGTGTTTGAAATATAAAAAGTAAACAAACAAAAAGGTTAAAGGGGTTCAACATTTACGAAACATACATAAATGTTGTTTTAACCATGTATAAACAGTGTAATTTTCTTCCCCTGTTCTTAATGATAACATTTCTGTTTTTTTTTAGTTCAGCGAGGAAAAAAAATTATGTAGTAAATATGTTCATAATTATCATGTTCCTGCTTTTTTTCCAAATAGCAAAAATGAAAAAAACTGAACAACCTTATTATCGAGCAACAAATTTGTACTGCAATTGTTGATATTAAGCAATATTTATGCATAGAGGCGAACTCTTGAACAAATTGCGAAAAATTAAAGTTGATATTTATACTTAAGAAAAATTTAAATGTTTAGATAATTAGATACTTACAGTAAATTATAGAATAATCTAGATTCTTGTTAGATATTTAGAAGATAGGGTCATCTAGATTTTTCTTGTAGATCTATCTAGAATAATTTCTAGAAGCATCACTACACTAGTATAAATAGAGGTGACTATAGTCATTTGTAAGCAATCTAAGAACAACCTAAATCAAAGAGTCTTCTTCCATGTTCAAGTTCTCTTATCCAAATTCTTCTCTTTCCTTTCTAGCTTTCCTCTTCTTTAGTTGAATCTTCTTATCGTAGTTAACGATCTTGGGCTAGCAGAAGGTTCTCCAATTATACTTTTCTGCTGTTTTCTATATGGTATCAAAACCATAGCCGTAGATTGGCTTGCGGGTGTTATTTCAAGATCGGGTTGGTGGTAGATTCAACTAATTTGTGTAGATGGATTTTAGTGGTCGTGTTAATGGACTGGGGATGGAGTTGTTGAATTAGCCCAATTACAAGGTATGGAAGACATGTATGGAATCATACCTTGTGGGAGAGGATTTGTGGGATGTTGTTAATGGGAATGACACAAATCCTCCTGCTGACGGACCGGAAAATAGCAGTACGTACAAGAAGTGGAAGAAGATTAATGCGAAGGTGGAGTTCATGCTGAAGAGGACAATCTCCTCTGGTTTATTCAATCATATAATAAGGTGCAAATCAACTCATGAAATATGGAGGACCCTCGATCGCTTATTCAACCAGAAGAATGAAGCTCGGCTGCAGATATTGGAGAATGAATTGGCTAACACCACTCAAGGTAACCTTTCTATCTCCGAGTATTTTTAAAAGATTAAGAACTTATGTTTCGAGATATCATTGTTGAATCCGAAAGAGGCTATCTCTGAAGCACGAATGAATAGAATTGTCATTCGTGGTTTGAAGCTTAAATATATTCCATTTGTGACGTCGATTCAAGGATGGGCTCAACAGCCATCCTTGGAGGAATTCGAGAATTTGTTATCGTCACAAGAGTTACTAGCCAAACAGTTGGCTGGTGTATTCGTCAAAGAGGGAGTAGGAAATACTCTTGTAGTAGACAAGAGGAACTTCAAAGGAAAAGTAAAGATCTGTCGTACTCTCGATCCTCAGGTGGTTCAAGCTCGCCTGGAGAAAAGGAAGAGTCTTCTAACTATTACTGTAAGAAGCCTCTCAGAAGAAGAAGACTGGGGAAAGTGCTTCTTAGTTGAGGCTCGAGCAATAGATGCTATGGTTTCCATCAACCATGAAAAAGACTTGATTGAGAATTCAGAATGTAATGTAGTCAATCACGTGGAGAGCCAAAACGTTGATGTCATCAGTATGAAGCAAGAAACTATTAAAGATGTTCATACTAGTGATATGGTAGCTTCTATCGAAGAAATTAAGAAAATAGATTCTTAACAAGCAGTGCCTGAAGCTATATATGCCGATGGTGACCTTTATGGAGAAAGTATTGAGGAAGTTGTATGGAAAGTTGAGTCTCTGATCAATCGAGGTCAATCATTGGCATAGATCAAATATTGAAAGCAAATGAAGAAAGATGCTGATAAAATATATGGAGAAGTTGAGCTTGAAGGCCAAATTTCAAGTAAAGCAATAGATGATATAACTTTCGGAATCTCTAAAGCTGATAAATATATTATTGAAGAGCTTGAAAGGAAATATGATGGTGTGTCATACTATGGTGCTGAAGCTTCACAAGAAATAGATGACAATATCATCACTGAATCAGATGAAGAGACTAATACTAATGAAATCTCTCAATATTATGGAGTTGCATCGGAAGAAGCGTATTCTAAAATTTTGAGCATCAGAGTTCCAAACTTGTCCATCATAAATGTATCTCTAGATAGTACCACTGCAGGGAAGTTAAGAGAAAGGGGGATTCTAGGAACTCAGCGAAGAGATAATTCACATGACTCATTCGATAACGGAAAATCTTTATTATTTGATGAAGCAAGAGGAGTTCGGAAGAAATTGTTGAGATCTTCACCAAGACGTGGTCAAAGCTTCGTTTGAGTTCTTCCACAACAAGTGTGGGGTAGTTTTCAAAAATTCACTTTAAGGGGAGTGTGAAAAATTAAAGTTGATTTTTTAGAGGTACAAAAAATATTTTAGATATTTAGTAGAACTTTCTAGAATTTGTTAGAGTAAATATCTTTGATATTTATACTTAAGAAAAATCTAGATGTTCTAGATAATTAGATACTTATAGTAAATTATAGAATAATCTAGATTCTTGTTGGATATTTAGAAGATAGGGTCATCTAGATTTTTCTTGTAGATCTATCTAGAATAATTTCTAGAAGCATCACTACACTAGTATAAATAGGGGTGGCTGTAGTCATTTGTAAACAATCTAAGAACAACCTAAATCAAAAAGTCTTCTTCCATATTCAAGTTCTCTTATCCAAATTCTTCTCTTTCCTTTCTAGCTTTCCTCTTCTTTAGTTGAATCTTCTTATTTTAGTTAACGATCTTGGGCTAGCATAAGATTCTTCACTTATACTTTTCTTCTGCTATTTTCTACACAAATATCATCCCTGGTAAGAAAATCTTTTTCCCAGCAAAAGAAAAATCCCGCACCAAGTTTTTTGGATCTGTGTAATTAGCACAAAATTTTCAGCCGCATTCTCAGATTCATTTACTATCTTGAGGAATTGATAGTAAGCCAAAAAGTTTAAGTAAACTTAACCATGGTTTAAGAGGTTATTTTTGTCACATTGTTTTTGACCATTAGATCATTATGGGACAGATGCCAGTAGATGAAAGTAGCACTGGACAAACTGGATACTTCTTCTACGGGAGGGGAGCCGAGTCCAATTTTTTATAATTAAATTTTCTAATATTTGTTTTCATGGATAATATTTATAGTCAATTCATTTAGGAGTATTTTTTATTGAGACGTCATTGATCTTAAGTAACATTATATTAGTTTGAAAAACTTCTTTAATTTGAAGTAATTGTTACAAAAACTGCAAACATTTATTCTCGACATATATTTGAAAAAGAATGATGTATTTTTTTATTTGATTGAGTATATTGATCAGAAGAAATCCTTTTCACTTATATAATTTTTCTTAGACATTAATAACTTACCTCTTAACCAGCTATCAAACATAATATTATTTATGCAAAATTTAATACTTGCATAACTCACTACCAAACGTCCCCTCAATGGTAGTTACATCAATAAACTATATGATTAATGATTGATGACAAACTACGAACAAGTGGTTGGAAAGATTTATTTGTTACTACTCCCTAAGAAGTACTAATGATTATTTGAATAGTATATTTATATTCAATGTGAATAATTTTTGGGACCTTGAATTATTTAAGGCCTAATTTAGTGCGCCACTAGTGATTTTGTTAGCTTGTAAATTTGTAACCATTGAGTTCACATAGTGCGCCACGAGCAAATTTGTTACAATATTCTAACACAAGATCACATTAGTGTCTCTCTCAATATGTATAAAATAAAATTTTAAGATATCCATCTCTAAAATATATAAAAATAAGGGAAACTTACATAAATCTCACTAGTTTAGGAGTTAATTATTTAAATACATTCTAGTTTGCAATAAACGTGTCTTACCAGATTTTGGTGTCTTTCGATACGTTCAGATGCATGTATCTCGGATATATGGAGTCAAATTTAGGTGTAAATTGTTCTAGATACATTCTATCCAAGTGAATTCGCATGTTCTAAGGTACATAGCAAATCTCGCTCGCCTCCCTTACCTCTCTCCCGTCTCGCTTGCCACTCTCTTATGTATCTAGTATCCCATATACATGCAAATCACTCCAGATACATACAGATACATGTATCTAATGTGTATCTAGTGTGATACACATGTATCTAGTATACATACCTCTCTCCCCAATCTCGCTCGTCTCTCTCCCTATTTCTGTGTATCTGATAGCAAAAATACATGTATGTCTAAGATACATAGGTAACTCTTAATTTATAATAAGATACATAATATTTTGAAAATATAGATAATAATAGTATATATGATAATGAAGTATATCTAATTATATAATTTTTTCTTTCAAATTAACATTTTAAAGATTTCTTGGCCACTTACAAATGAGATTCCAAATCCATGGAAATAAAATGATTAACAATGCTTTTTTCTGTTTTCTATGCAGTGAGTATTTAAATGAAAGCCCCGAGACAAGTTGCAAAATATTTTAACCCTCAACCACTACAGAATTCTAAGCCAAGTGAATGTTAAAAACGACATTTTCACAAATTTGATAGAGTGTAGGAACAGGAAAAAAACAGGAAAACATCAATTAAACAGAGAAATTTAGTTTATATTTCTTCCAGAGCTACACTTTTGTAAGTTCTACAAAAAAAGAAGAAGGAAAAAGGACAGAGATATCCTTGAATTATCGTAAATGGTATGCAGATACTTTCGTCATACTTTTGGGACATTGGTGTCCCTGCCGTCCAAAAACTAAAGCATATATGCCCTTCATACTTCTTGGGACATTAGTATAAAGAGTATATGTGCTCTAGTTTTTGGACGGCAGGAGCACCAATGTCCCAAAAGTATGATGAAGAGTATCTGCATACCATTTACTACAAGAGGTGGGAGAACTTAAATCATTTCATCGCGGTATTGGCAAGGTAATCGTCATCTCATTTATGGATACATCACTTAACTGATGAGATTGCCAACTGCTACGAAAAGCAGGTTCTTTTGGTTCATGGATAGGCGTTGTTTCGTTGCTTAACATGAAAGAGACATCAGACATTGTTGGTCGATCAACAGGGATTTCTTGAACACAAAGAAGGGCAACCAGAATACATATTGTTGCTTTGTTATTGTCGCAGGTTTCTCTTATGGACGGATCAATCAACTCCAAGATTTTACCTTCTTTCCACTTATTCCAGGCCTAAAAAAGGTTCAAAATGAGTTGCACCATAAATAAAAAACTACGAAAAGAAGTGAAAGAAAACAGAATTAGCTGAGTGTTCTTACCCATCCTAAGAGGGACGCGGAAATTTCAGTCATTAAAAAGTCTGAGTTACGTTCACCACTCAGGATTTCTAACAGCAATACTCCGAAGCTGAAAACATCTGATTTCTCTGAAAATCTCCCATATACTACGTATTCCGGAGACATATAGCCACTATACCACATTTGCGTAAATCAGTCTCCATTAGATATACAGAATGACATAAAAGCTAGTAAAGCTCGGAAACCACAAATCATAAGGGGTTATTACTTACTATGTACCAACAACTCGATTTGTATTGGCCTGTGTTTGATCAGTCCCGAAAATCCTTGCCATTCCAAAGTCTGATATTTTAGGGATCATCTCTTGATCTAGCAAAATGTTGCTTGCTTTTAAGTCCCTGTGGATGACTTTTAATCTCGAGTACTTATGCAAGTAAAGCATTCCTTGAGCAATTCCTTCTATTATCCCCAAACGTGTAACCCAATCGAGTGTAACCTTCAACGAAGGGTCTAAAAAGAAAAATGAACATCTCATTAAGCAAAGGGAATTGAGAGGAATAAGAAATTCAAGTTATGTGAAGTCTTAAAATAGAAGACGAACCAAACAGAAATTTGTCCAAGCTGCAATTGGACATATACTCATAGATAAGTATCTTCTCCTCCCCTTCAACACAGCACCCTAAGAGGCTGACAAGATTCTTGTGCTGCAGTTTCGCAATTAGCTTCAATTCATTCATAAACTCCTCCAGTCCTTGTGATGACCTCTTGCTTAGCCTTTTGATGGCTACGTCTCCGAACTCAGCTAAAAAACCCTGAAACAGAATGTTTAAATTCACATCCACCATAGTTATGAAACGAAAATGAGATGTATGACGTCTCTCTCAAAGTAGCAGCAGTAAAATATCAACACTGAATTAGTTTTAGCACCTTAAACACAGGACCAAATCCACCTTCTCCAAGTTTGTTTTCTCCATGGAAGTTGTTAGTAGCCTCTCTTATTTTCTGAAGGTTGTACTGCAGCAACTTCATATCGCTTTTTTCAACCGAATATAAACCAGACACAGACCTAATGAAAGCTTTAGTTCCATTCTTCCAGCCTAATTTGAAACAGCAATCAGTAAAGCAAATCAGTGTAATCCATATGAAATTCGAATTCAGTATTTGTATTTACAATTAAGAAGTACACTAAACAGTAAACACACCTTGTCTTCTCAAGTGCTTTCTTTTGAAGATAATGAAAAAAATACTTATAAGAACCAAGATGACAGATACTGCAGAAACAATGCTCACAACGAAAACTTTATGTCTGTGAGCTGAATTCCTAGATCCACCATCACTAACTGCATCCAGAAGAGAAAAAGTAAATAAATTTAGTTTTCTTGACCAAAGACGTGTAGAGAATCTTTTGTTAGTAGAACTAGTAAGGATAGAAGTGAAAATTGTACCTTGCTCAGAGCCACGAACTCGAACATTGAGAACTCTGCCACCAGGAATGTTCTGGGAAAGGTCGAGTAAATCTCCAAACCAAATTAAACAGGTGCTATTTGAATAAGCATAAGCTGAACAAGAACAGTTCCTAATGCACCGCGTTTCACAGTCCTTAATGCTTATATGTCCTAACGAGATAGCATGATCCGGGAACTTCATATCCTCGTCATGTTTCAAGAATATGTCTCCGCCATCACAACTCAATGCTACTTTTCTAACACAACCATCATTCCATTTCCCGTTCTCCCAATCTGTCAAAAATCTTGGTTCAAATCCAGTTAAGCATCTGCATAATCCACCTGATCTAACATCACAGCTGCCAAATGGACCACACTCCGCGTAACGTTCACAAAGAGACTCTGGTGCCTGAAGTTTAACTATCCACTTATTAGCATTTTGATGCCATGCCAGCAACTGAAGGTAACCATTAGGATGCAAAAAAATCCTTAATGTTGCCAACCCTTTGATATAACCATAAGTAACACAAACTCCATCATTTCCCGAAACAGCAGAAATATACCAAGCAGTTCCTCCGACATTCCCTCCAGAGTATTCATTACTATTATCAAACCTAAAATAAATACTGTTCTGCTGCAATATGTAAAAACGCGTCCGCCCTTCAGGATCTATCCCAAATGAAAAATTTCCAGGCCGAGGATCCTCATTACTTGTCCACGAATTGATCAGAGTTCGTTGTCCTGTTTTTCTATTATAACCAAGTTTCATATCAGGCATAAACGTATCTGTAGGATGATCAAAGCTCTGCCACAATATATCAGACTCACCATCTATGAGCACTAGATTTCCATTATCTAGCAGTGCTGCCACACTAGAATTTGAAGTTATGGATGAAACATTTGATGACCAAATAAGTTGATCTTTTACATCAAAAATCACTAAATTCCCATCATCTCCAATAGTGAAAACAACAGTAGAATTCTGAGGAATTCGAGATTCTCTATTAGCAATCCAAATGACCGTTTGCTCGGGGATTGTGTTGTACCATATGCCAAGATAGGTAAATGTAGAATTACGCGGAGTGAAGAAGCCTAAGGCAAAACTTCCACCAGCTGAAATCATTTTCTGATTACCAGTGATTGATTTGCCCATCTTGGTACTTTCTTCACTCGCCACAAGCGTAATGAAAGAACAACAAAATACAATTAAAATAGCTACAACACAATCCAACTCCATTATTTTTCCTAGTACAGCTCCTTGTAATTTGCTCCTGTTTAAAATGCTTTATTACAACAATTTTTAAAAAAAAAAAACAGTATCCCTCCTTTAAAAAAAAATTGTGGTCATATTGAGTCTACTTTATGTATCTACCCACTTTGATATAGTTTCTGGTACTATATAAGAAGATTAATTGAACTGGAGATTTAGCTTTTTTGATCCGTTCTCACACTGTAGACAACTTTGCAAACATGGATTTTAATGTATATAGAATGGACTAAAAACGTGTTAATACTATATACGAGAGTTGTTATTACAAAATCAAACAAGAATTTTCACTTTTCAAAAGTCAAAACATAGTACTAATAGAATTGTAAAATTACATTTTGAGTCACTCACATTCTAACCTCTTCTTCAGCAGTACATTAGTTTTGCTATATGTTCCAGAACTGAAATTTGGAAAAATAATGCTTGTAATAGCCCGAGGGGCGTAGGCACATGTATGTGAGAATTGAACACCCTTCGTCGAAAAAAAATACCGCATATACAAATAAAATGATATACGAAGTGATTAAATAACATATTTTGGACACCCTTGACGTAATAGGTTGTTATAGCCTAGTGATTTAAAATGTCTTTAATGTGTATTTAGACATCTTTAATGAGTCAATGCTCGCGTGCTCAAATCTCACTTGCAACATTTATTTCTCCTTTTTAAAAAGAGCTTTTGTTATTTAATTTTTGAACCCTCTTCCTGAAATTTCTGGCTCCGCCACTAATAAGCATGAAGCATAGTAGATATATAAGTGAAGAAAGTGTCCTCAAGGAGCTGGAAGAGCCTGAACTTCCTTTTTCTTTTACATACCGAGTGAGTTGAACATGCAAATCATCACTTAAAGTGAAAAAATGGTGGAAGTTCCAGGAGAGACTAATGATGTTTTGTGACATGTGACACATATTCCCCTCGTGTCATTTAACAATTGGCTATGTTGACTTGCATACTCCATATAAGTTAGAGATTTAGAGCTGGTTTGGATTGGCTTAAAAGGTGGTCAAATTTATTTCAAGTAATTTTAGTTTTTTGGAAGCGTTTGGCAAGGTTAAAAATAATTTTAAAAATTGACTTAAAAAAAAAGTTAAAAACCAAAAGTGTCTCCCATATTTTTTATTTTTTTGACTTAAAACTCATTTAAGTTTGACCTTTATTTTTTTTTTACTTAAAAGCTAATATTTTTTAGGGAAAATTATATAGAATAACAAACATTTAGTTTATATTAGGTACTATAGCTACAGTTTAAGAAAATTGTAATTTGCGGCTACAGTTTCTCCAATTCTTATTATTCTCCTGATTTGTATAAATCTAGAATTTGTATAACTCGGTTTTTGATTGTATATATACTTACCATATTTTTATATTCGCAAACTGTGAAATATAGCATCAATTGAAAAGTTGATATGGCAGTTGGCTTGCAAGGCAGATTCACTATGGATACGATGGGTGCATGGAATCTATACGAAAGGTGAGCAAGATTTTTGGACACTGGCGTATGCAGGAGGGAGTCACTGGGTTCACGTGAACCCATGCTCTCCTCCTGAAATCATATATAGTAGTGTTATATTTTTAATTTTTTTTAAAAATATAGATGTGTGAACCCACAATCGAAGTGTCATATAATGGAATGATGATTGGGTGCACCTCTCAGTGAGATTAGAAATTTAAATTTTATATCTATCTTATACTATTTTTCTTTCTAAAATTAGGCAACACCTCTCTAAGTGGTTATTGGTAGCATTTTTGGTGTTATAATTAATTAATCATTTCAATTTTGGACTTATATATTTAAAATTTTAACTGTTTTCAACGATATGAAACTAAGTGTCAAACCAATTAGATTCACCGTTTCATAAAAGTGCACTATGCACCCATCATTCCGAAATCTTGGATACGCCTCTGGGCCAAATACCAGTTGAAGATGACAAATGTTGCCTATGTGGAGCTAATAAGGTGGAAACTATCTATTCTCAGACTGTGCCTGGACAGTGAAAGTGAAGACAGAACTTGAGAAATGATCGGGTATTAGAGTACATAGAAGAGAGGTAACACAATGCCTATCTTGGATAAAGGG
>JAJOOS010007844.1:0-11896 GCA_029582725.1 Solanum chiquidenum
AAATTCATAAAAACAATCATAGAAGAGTCCCGAGATGATTACCTTAGTTAACCAAGTTAAAACCTTGAAGAAACACCAATAACTACAATTTATATCTTTAAAAACCAGCTCCAAACGCAGCTAATAGAAGGGGAAAATGATTGCCACGTGTAGGGATTACGTTTCTAGGCACGGGGGCAATGTTTAATGGTAGAAATCATCAAAAACTAACCTTCATAATGCTAGAACTCCATAGGAACTCTCTCTTAAGCTTTCTCTCTGGTTTGGAACAGAAATGGAATATTTTCATGGCTTAAAACGTTAAATAAACCGACATACCATATTTTTCATTCGACTCGGATTCTGCCCCGGCAGTCCCTAGTAAAACCCTCATAACTTTTTATTCTGATGTCGGTTTGATACGGGGTTTTATGCGTTGAAAACTAGACTCGTAGGCCTTCGATTTAATGGGTAATAGGACTTCTAACTCTTTATATATTTGGAGAAAATATCCAATACATTTGACCCAAATTTCAGAGAAATCTTTAAAAAGGAACTTACGAAAACTTTCGCCAACTTTTATTTTGCCACTTGCTTAACTTCAAAACTTGAGATACAACCCTTGAAAACTTAAAATATGACATACCACATCATTTTTAATTTATTACTCACCCTCTTTGTCTTTCCACGAATGTACGAATTAATTTAGACGTTTAGAAAAGTCGGGGTGTTACAACCCCTTCCCTTGAAGCTACATCCCCCAAAAAGACAACCGAAGTCAACAAAATTAACACTTAGAAAATTTTGCATATAACTTTTATTTCCCAAGAACACCCAGAATAATACGAGGATGGTCGGCATGCTCTTCCTCACTTTTCGAATAAACCTAAAATGTCACCAATAAATACTACAACAAACGAATCAAGAAACGGTTTGAACACACCATTCATCAAACTCACGAAAGTTGCAGACGCATTTGTCAACCCAAACGACATAACTAGAAACTCATAGTGCCCATAGCGGGTCCTAAATACCATTTTTGGTATATCCTCAAACCTAATCCTTAACTAATGATAGCCAGACCTTAGATCAATCTTAGAGATAACTTATGCACCCTGCAACTGGTCAAAATATTATTTATCTGAGGAAGTGGATACTTGTTCTGAATGGTGACCCTATTCAACTGTCGGTAGTTTATACACATACTATCTTGCTAGTGATGGTGTTACCACTTTTATTGCTCTAGTACGGACCATAGAGTGAAGGAGGAAAGATACCAATTTGTATCAACCAGATACCAATTGGATTCAAGTCATAGCACGAAGGAGTAGAAAGAAGTGAGTTTTTCCTAAAGTCCTATAGCCTCTCAAAGAAAAGTGCGGACGTTTTCGTACCATTCCGCAAGACTCTACTAGACTCGTTTTGGTACAATGAGATCAACGAACCTAGGGATCTGATACAAATTTTGTCACGACCCAGACCGTCGTGATTGGCACCTACACTAATCCTCTGGTGGGAGAACCATTACTACAACCCAGACTAAACAACTTAACCAAAAACTATGCATTTAAAGATACGGAAGCAGGTTTAAATGACCAAAAGAAATACGGAGTTCGCATAAACTCCAAAGGTTTAAATAAACTAGCCAAACTAATGTGGAAAAACAACCCCTAGAACCTGAAAGTCATTGTACCAAATCTTCTACTAACGACAAGTCTAAGAACAAGGGGTACAACCCCAAAACTAATAAAACACCTTAAATAAATAGTTGAGTCCGAAAAGAGTTGACTTAAATAAGAAAGATCCATGGCAGCCTGAAAGAACTGGATCACCCTCGAATCTGGTCACGCTCAATAGTCACCTAGTTGAGGTCTATCAATAACCGTCTAAAGATGTCATGTACTCAACAAAGAACAAGCAAGTGCAGTATCAGTACACAACTACAGTGTACTGGTAGGATCACGCGGCTATCCTAATAAGTGAAGCACATGCAAGTAACCACAACATTATATAACAGGCATATACCAAACATATACAATATTAGTCATTTTTTCAGGATCAATGTAGCATTCCACGTTCTCATTAATACACATTGGTTATCATTTTAGAGCAACAACAGTTTTTCAACCTCAATCACCATTAGATATGAACGTAATCATCACAAGTAGATACATAACACAATTCAATGGTCCTCTCATGGAACTCAATTCAATGGTCCTCTCATGGAACCCATACCCAAACTGTTAGTATACCGGCATGTGGTACCCGATCCAAGTTAGTGTGTCGGATCGTGACACTCATTCCAATGTTTATGCCAGTACGTGGAAACCGATCCCAGTTAGTGTGTCGGATCGTGACACTCGTTCCAATATTTATGTTGGTACGTGGCAACCTATCCGAGTTAGTGTGTCGGAACGTAACATCCGATCCATTCAACAAGCCACAATCACAATCACAAGTACATTCTCATAATCATACAATAAAGTCATGATTAATGGCATTCAATAATTCAATTATCCTTATTCACGATTAATGCGATCAATAATGTAACATTCGTATACATACATTCATTATAATGAACCAAGTACAAACATATATCACACAACATGAAATCACAACCATCACCTACCTCGAATCCAAGCTTGAATCCCCTAAGGCACTTGAATCTTCCCTTTTCGGATTCTTCCTGCTTGTTCTAGGTCTACAAATAGATAATATACGCAAGGATCAACAATCAAAGGTCTAATTAACCGGATTATAACAAACCCAATACCCAAGACCAACCCATGATCCTAAGGTGCAGCTAGGGTTTTTTTCTCACCATCCAATTCAGTCCAAAACCCTCCCCCAATAATAAATAATCAAGATTCCAAGTTCTACAGATCAAAAAATAGATTAGGGGAGTAAAATCCTTACCTTTACCACCACATTTCGTGGAAAACTGCCAAGAAATCGCCTGGGGTCATCTCCTAACTCTTAAGAATGAAATTTGCAGAATAATGACGTTTGTAGGGTTTATTTTTTACTTAAGTCGCGACTGTCCCGCCAAAGCGAACCTCATCCCGCTACAGCGGCCACGCCCTAGAGGCTTGCACGGAAACAGAGAGCTAAATTAAGAGTTTCAAACCCCCATTTCACAACACACCTTCAACCCATGACACTCAGAAAATACTTGTTTACGCTAAGATCAGTTTCGGGAGTTCTACTCACCCGAATTCGATTTCGTAAAGTCGTACGAGTTCCTTAACATATTAGTTATCCACTCACGCAATCAATTTCATTATTACACTTCTCATTCATTACCAGATTTCACTAGACTTGTTTGACTCCAATTTCGTCCAAATCTGGACTAGGCAAGGAAATTTTAAGTTACTACTCAAAAGATTTTTTGGTCCAATTTTGTCCCCATTGGCTTTTCCCTAACGGCGTAATCAGATCGTTACAGTATTAGTTTGGGCTAATGTACTTTAACATGTACATAGTAGGGGTGAACAAAACCGAACCAAAAATTGAACCAAACCGCAAATCAAGTCAATTCGACTAATGGTTTGGTTTGGCATTGGAAAAAAAAATCGACCATACTTGGGTTGATTTGGTTTTAACTAAAAAAAATCAACCTGAGACCATACCAACCCGACATTATATATATAATTTTTAAAATTTATTTTATGCATAAAAGTATTTTATTTTTTTATGTAATTTCTAAATATTACTTACACGTTTTCATAATTTTTATCTTTTAACATATTTTTTCAAAAAATTTAAACTTAAAAATTTGAATGGTCCAATAAATGTTATTGTCCATAGATATTAGTAACTCTAATAAAGCTAAATTCAAAATCAAAAGAATACTAATGCTAACAAACTAAATTAATTCAACACTAAGAATGACAATAATGTTGACTATTTGTTTTTTAGTTTTACATTGGTTTAGATATTTAAAATACATAACCTAATTTTATTTTTTCTTTAATGTTTAATCATGTAATTAATCTTATTAGACATATTTTAGCATGATTTACAACTTTTAAATTTTGATCATTTTTCATTATGACTTATCAATTTGTAATATTTATTTTATGTGATTTCATTATTATTTTTTATTGAATATTTTAGTGTCATCACTCATCGTATTTTGTGTTAATTTTGTTAAGACACACCTTAGGTAGTTGTATTTTGGTTGGACTAAAGAAATATTTGGAGCACAAGTTAATTATATGTTTGTATGAATACTTTACAGGAAAAATCCAAAAATCCAAAAAAAATTGAGGTTTATTAGTTTAGTATGATTTAAAGATTTAAAAATGTGACACAAATGGTTTGGTTTGGTATTTGAAAAATCCGAACCAACCCGATAAAACCCGAGGTTAAAAAACCCAAGAAAATCTGAGTTTTATTAGTTTGGTTTGGTTTACGAATCGCGCTCTGCAGGGCCCATTCGAGGGTGGTGCTCCCAACAGGATTTTCTCCATATCCAGAGCTCGAACACAAGACCTCAGATTAAGGGTAAAGCACTCCCACCATTGCACCACAACCCATGTTGGTACGTTTAGACAGTCCATTTGTTTGGTGTAAGGAATATGTAGTTGGGGAGGGATACAACTTTTTGTTTTACTTGATTCTATGAGATCAAAGATGTAATGGAACACTCCAACATCAAGATAATTTGTTGTGGTAAGGACTTGGTACTAGCATTATAAAATACTTCTTGGTGCTCGTCCACCTGTTAACTTCAAAAAACATTACGTATATATATGTATATTTATCTTGAAAAACTAACACAAACTAGGATATAATTAATAGTGCACCCATGATGAGTATAAAAGTGTTCTTGTGCTGCTGGTACAAGATAGAGGATGTCACGACCCCAACCGTCGTGATTGGCTCTCACACTAACTATTGGTGGGAGAACCACTACTACAACTCAAAGCAAGCAACTAAACCAAAACTAAGGCATTTAAGTATATGAAAGCAGAAATAATAGCTAAAAATTAAAGTTCCCACAAACTTCAACAAAAGATCTAACAACTAACAATGCGGAAGAATTAACCTAGAACCTGAAAGTCAATGTACCAAAATATCTAACAATGATCCAAGTCTAAACAAGAAAGGATACAACCCCATATTGATGAACTAACTAAAACAAATGTCTAAGTTCGGAAATGGTGGACATAGACGAAGAGAATCCCATGGCAGCCCGAAAGAATTGGCTCACCCTTGAATTCGAACGATCAATGATCTCCTAAGCGAGGTCTGTCAGTAGCAGCTTGGAGATGCCCTATACTCAACAAAAATAAGAGCAAGTGCAGTATCAGTACACAACCACAGTGTACTGGTAGGATCACACGGCTATCCCACTAAGTGCAACAAAAGAAAGTCAAGACAACATTATAACCGCATGCATATATATCAACATATATAATATTATCAACATTTACGAACAACGAGCAACTTCACATTTTATATCAAATCATTGGTCCTCTCATGGAACCCAAGCCTAAACAGTTAGCATACCGGAACGCGGTATCCGATCCCATAATTATGTCGGAACGTGGAACCCGATCCCATAGCTATGCCCGAACGTGGCAACCGATCCAAGTTAGTTATGCCAGAACGTGGCAACCGATCCATTCAACACACCACAATCACAGTCACAAGTATATCATCAAGATCATATATTTAAGTCATGATTTCATGGCAATCATCATTCATCTATCTCATTTACAACAAGTGTGATCAACATTGCAATATTCATACATATACAAGTATCATAATGAGCAGGAACAAACATACATCACACAATCACCGAATCACCTACCTCGAAACAAGCTTGAAACCCTAAGAAACTTGATCCTTCCCTTTCCAGATTCGTTCCTCTTGTTCTTGGTCTACAAATAATCAATATAATACGAGAATCAATAAACAATCACTAATTACCTGAATTACTAACAATTCTATGAACCCTAGATCATACTCATGATACTAATTATCCAATTTAGGGTTGTTTCCACCATATAATCTATAACAAAACCGTCCCCCATCAATATTCATCCATTATATTACGTTCTACGGGTCAAAAAACGGATTCAGGGAGTGAAAAGCTTAGCTTTAGCCTCAAGAATGGTGAAAAATGAGTAGGAGTCGCCTGGGGTTCGTTCTTTAGCTCTAAAAGTTGAAAAGTGCATAATGAGGTCGTTTAGGGGTTTATTAACGACTTTAATTCACGTCGACCCTGCCATAGCGATCGTCACCCTGCTGTAGCTGCCCCGCCAGAGCGGCAAAACCCAGCGCCAAAGCGGGTTACGCGAGACAGAGAGTTATTTCAAGAATTCCAAGATTCTCATTTCACAACACACCTCTAACCAACGATGCTCAGAAAATACCCCTTATGCTAAGATCGATTCCGGGAGTTCTACTCTCCCGAATTCAATTTCGTAAAGTCGTACGAATTTCTTAGCGAGTTATCTATCCCCTCATGAAATCAAAAACACAAATACTTCACCCGATTGATACCAGATTTCCCTACACCTCAAAGACTCCGATTTCGTCCAAATCTAGACAAGGTTGGGAAAATCAAATACTACGAAAAAGTTTTTCCGGCCCCAAATTTTCCCTCGTTGGCTTTTCTATAACGACGAGAACAGATCGTTACAGAGAAACCACCCATGAGACTAGGGTTTGAATCCAACTTAGAGCCCTATTTCTTTGTTGTTTGGTGCACCCAAGTTCTTTAAATCTTAAGTTCGCATCTCTTACTCTTGAGGTACCAACATCATCTTTCAAATGTATTTTTTTTCAACTATTCAACTTCCAATATATTTTTCTAAACGTCTTAGCAAATATATGTTTAAAAAAAAAGATGCAAACCACATTTAATTGTCGATAATAATTCTAATTTGGCATTTTGAAAATATAAGTAAATAATCTTTGCAGTCGAGCTAAATCTAATTCTTTTTATGACATACATAATAACTGAGTTAATATCTCGGAGTCTCAGATGGTCACTCAACTAATAGCTTCTTTCACAAAAAGTCACTCAACTTTCTTTTTTAACCTCAAAGTCACTCAACTAATAGTTTCTTTCACAGAATATCACTCAACTAATAGTTTCTTTCACAGAAAGTCACTCAACTTTCTTTTATAACGTCAAAGTTACTCAACTATGGATAGTCTACCTACAAAGTCACTCAACTATTGATATTTCATTTAGAAAGTCACCCAACCAATTTTTTAAAAAAAAAAAATTACATTTTGTTGAAATACAATTTTTGTTTTCAGTTAAATTTTTTTAAAATAATAATATGCTTAGTTTAATATTTTATTAAATATTGTTTAAATATAATTTTTGTTTTAAACTAATTTCTTTAAAAAAAAAATAAGATGCTCATTTTAATTATTTTATTAAATTTTATTGAAACATAATTTTCTTAACTAATTTCTTAACAAACACTAAGATACTTATGTCTTATTGTAATTGCTTTATTAAATTTTGTTGGAATACAAATTTTATTTTAAATTAAAATTTCTTAAAAAAATGTTGTGCTGCCAGCACTAGTGATGGTAGATGTCAATGCAATGCACATTTCCGAATTCTTTTTTTGAAAAAATTACAAGAATATTTAACTTAAGACTATAATTTACATAATATCAATCTACTTTTTTATTTACAACAATAATATTTTAATTACAAATATGACAACTTATTAAATATATATATCTTCACACGTTTTTATACCTATTTTCTTGGCTTAGTGGCTGATTTTATGGAACTCATTATTTATTATTTTTACCATTTAGATTATCAATCACAATTATAATTGCATACATTTCTTTTACTTAAAGATTTTTTCTCTTTCTTACTTAATACAATTACTATGGTAAAAAAAAAAATCTCTCTCTTCAATTACGTTTTTTTTAATTATCTTTTTAGATTTTGGTGCTAATTTTTTTTCTCTCTCTTCAATTACGTTCTTTTTTAATTATCTTTTTAGAATTTATTGTTAATTTTTAGGGAGGGAAAATGTATCATCTAATTAATATGATTTCTATCATTAAGCACGTTTCTCATTAATTTCATATAATTACTATTGGAAAAAGTTTTGTTTTCCTCTCTTTAGTTTCATTTCAATTATTATGGGAAATCTCTTTTTTACTTCTCTTCAATTTTATATATGTTAGTTAAAAAAATTGGGGGAGGGAGGGGAATGGGTATATTAAATGGTATAGATTTTGTACTATATTGGTGACCATTTTTTTTTAACTATAATAAATAACTTATAATAAAATATAATCAATTAGCTTATTCCTATTATAAACTATCATACTCAAAGCACCGTTCAATAGTTTTAATTTTTTTTTTAAAAGTATATTAAATACTGTACATTGTAGATTAAGTTTGATGTACAATTATTTTTAATCACAATGAATAACTTACACAGTTACACCAACAAATAATTAAATCGCACATGAAGTAAAAATCATGAGTATAACATTATTTTTTGTTATATATTTCAACTGTGTGTTGCCTTACACCATAATATTATCAACTATCTATCAATATTTATCATCGAATTAATAAATAATTATACCAACATATATTAAAAAATCACTAGTATTAGTAAAAAAATTATTCATAAAACAATAAAATTAATTACAAAGTAATGTATCTATTTGGTAAACGTCTTTTTGGTGTTTGTGTCATATATCACTCCTTCAAACTTGAAATCCACATACATTCCTGTGATACATTTCGATAAATAGTTAGACACATACTAACCTACAACAATGTATAACACCATAATACAACCACTTGTTTATAATTTCTTAAATTACAAATTAATTAAAAATGGTATATAATATGGTGACGCTTTGGCGTACAGTATGGTGACGCGTTGGTGTAAAATATGGTGAGGCTTTGGTGTAAAATATGGTGAGGCTTTGGTGTACGGTTCAATCTAATATATAATATATGACGTACACCATTATATACACCACAAACTAACCAAGAAATTACCATTTTTTTTAAGTATAATCAACTTAATTAAAAAGAATGTGCATATAATTGTTTAACATTGCTATCTTGAACAAAATTTTGGTGTACAATGCACTATAATAAGAAATACATAAACTAAATCAAGATATACACCATAATTTAACCAAGAATTTTCCAATCATTTTATATAATCAAATTAATTAAAATTTGTGTGTTATACAACATACTAAGCATTCATTCAAGCAATATTTTTCATAGTTAACACATCTATTTACATAAAAAAATCAAGCAACAAAAAAAACTTCAAACAATAAAAAAAAATGAACTATATATTTTGGCAATCAAACTAAAAAAATAATAATTAAAAAACGGACAAATTACAGAAATACACACATTTTGTTTCACTTATTTCCATTATCCCCTATTACTTTTAAAAATCTCCAAAATCTCTTATTTCTTTAATGTATTCGAGCTGCATATTAATGTATCCGAGCCAGTATTTAATGTATCCGAGCTAGTTTTTAATGTATCACAGCTACATATTAATGTATCCGAGCCAGTATTTAATGTATCCGAGCTAGTTTTTAATGTATCCGAGCTACATATTAATGTATCCGAGATAGTATTTAATAATGTATCCGAGCTATATATTAATGTATCCGAGATAGTATTTAATAATGTATCCGAGCTACATATTAATGTATCCGAGCTTCAATTATTGTATCCGTTATTTTTAAATTTTTAAGGGATTAATGTAAATAGAAACTTAATAGGGATAGATTATAATTTCATATTAAAACTATGGAATTTATGTAATTTACACTTAAAAAATGGATACATACTTGTTACACCCCATATTTCAAATTCCATCCAAAAAAACATCAATCAATAAAGCTATAACAATATATGTTTATAAAAAAATTAAATCAATAAATATATTTAAAACAATCCAAACTTATATTTGTGTATTATAGTGGTATAATTTATGATAAAGAATGCTAAAATTGATTTACTGATTTAAATGCTATGCAGAATTGGTATAAATTTTGGTATAATTTACAATTATTATGGTGTATGTTAGGGTTAAAATTTTGTATGCAGTTCAAACTGATATACATCATCATTTGCACCACACACTAACCAAACAATACCAATAAACAAACTAATCACGATCACATAACAAAACTTTATAAAATCCTATTTTATATTTGTTGATAGTTTTGTTTCGGTAGATACAAAATAAATAACCCTGCTTAGAAGAAAAAATCGATAAATAACATATAAAATGAACAAAAATACACCATAATGGTTTGGTGTATATATGCCACAAACTAAAAAACATATGCATCCAAAATATATCGACTACACCAATACATAAACCACTAATTAACCAATAATTTAAATATAGACGAGTACCTAAGTATAGTGCAAAGCAATTGAGAACAATATAGTTTATGCTTTACAGATCTCATCCAAAAAACACCAATCAATAAAGCTATAACAATATATGTTTATTAAAAAAAAAATGTACTTTAAAACAACCATAATCGAAGCAATTATTATGGTGAATACCTGTTTCATTCCATCTCCCGTGATGTTGAATTAAAATTGAAAAAATATTCATATTTTCTATTGAACGCACTTTCAGAATAGTGGAGGTATAGAGTTTGATTTCGATTAGAATTATGAGAGAGAAGCAGTAACTATATTAGAGATATTTATGGAAGAATAAGAGAGAGGGAGAAAATTAAGGAATTAAAAAATAAATTGTGGGCTGTCATGCTTTAATTTCCAATTTTTGTTTTTCTTCTTATTATTTATTTTATTGTTCCGATTTTTGTTTTTCATTTTATTATTTATTTTATTGTTCCAATTTTTGTTTAATAATTTCATTATTTTGTAAAAAAAACTATTGTTATGTTGGTGAAAAAAAAACTATTGTTGTATCGTTGTTATTTAGGTGCTTATTTTGTATAGTTAAGTTTTTTTCCCTTTTTTAAAAAAAAACACTACAGGACTTTCTGTAAGAAAAATCCTAAATTGAGTGACTTTGAGGTTATAAAAGAAAGTTAAGTAATTTTCTTTGAAAAGAACTATTAGTTGATTGACCATCAAAGACAATAACTCCAGCTAAACAAGACAGTCCTAATTAATAGGAAAAACGGTTGTATGCAACAGAGCTTAAAAGTCATAGATTAATTAGTAAACTTCTTTTGTTAATTTATAAGACAAATTAATCTTTTTCTCTTTGTTTTGTATTTCATTAGATTCTGAGCAATCCACCAGGGGTCTCAAGGAATTTGGGGGCTAAAGTCAAACTTCATACTCAGTATAATCCTGTAAATAATGTCTAAAGGGTAGAATATACACTGAAATTATAAAGTAAGAATGTAAATAATGTACATTTTCAAATATAAAATATATAATAGAAGGTTAGAATTTTAGTGCTTGAAATTTGAAGAAGACACCAAAAAATAAATTTGATCTTTTTATGAACACTCAACAATAGATTTTTGCATATAATGTAGAAGATTTGACCGTTTGAAAGACTTTAGAATATTCAATAATGAGAGAATCAAAATAGTAAAAAAAAAAGTAGATATAAAAACAATAATGTTGGTTCATGATAATCATGAGAATATAAATAAGGCAACAATATAGATAACAACATAAAAAGGATGCTACAATTAATTAAACACTAATACATTTCTCAATGATCCCTATATTAAATGAGGTAAAATATTATTATATTTTTTAACCAAAAAAATCTTTTCAAATTCATCAAGAATTTCTTTTAACTATATATATACAGGGCCGTCTCGATTATAAGGCCACTAAAGCAATCGTTTGGAGCCCCAATTTTTTTGGGGACCCCATTTTCTCCCAAAGATATATGTGTGTGTGTGTGTGTATATATATATATAT
>JAJOOS010007845.1:0-20424 GCA_029582725.1 Solanum chiquidenum
GTATACAAATTTAAATTTTATGCAGATATACAAACACAAAGAACATATACATATACAAACACAATTTTCATAGACACAGACGTCAGATTTATACAAATCAGATGCCTGTGATTTTATACAAATCAAAGCTCCCTGCGATTTTTATATAGATCTGATACTCCATAATATATAGTTTACTACGTAGCGCAAATAACAAAATTATAGTTATAGAGCGCTAATATAATTTTTATATTTTCTAAACCTAAAATTTGCCCATTAATTAATATATGTAAATATATAGTTCAAGTCAGAGACATTAAGTTGGACTATATATTATTTATTTCCACTGATTTTGCTTTATGACTTTATGACTTTTGTGTCAATTTTGGCTTTTTAATATTAAGGTATATATTTACGAGGAAAAAATAAAAAGAAGGAACAAAACCTTTTGTTTTCAACTTTAGTGATGATTACACATGTTATGAGGAGGATATTTAATGTGTTTTTTTTGTTTTAATCATCCTACGGCTACAAAAAAAAAAAAAACTTAAATCAACGGTCAATCTATCTCCATAGTGGAGGGATACTATGGATTAATTAATTAATGTAATTAATAATACAAAGAAAAGTTTATTATTGAAAAAGTTTTTGTTTGGATAATTAAGTAAGGTGAAAATGTCCATAAGTTTTTATTTTTATTTTTTATAGTACATATTATTAAATTACAAATTTATCCAGGTGTACTTTTATTTAATTTATTTTTTGGGTAAATAAAAAATGCTAGTGTGGGATAAAGACAACACCGACGGCAGGTAGACCTCTTCTTACAGGTGGGGCCCTCACATGATTTCCCGGGCTTTCTTCTTCCGTTACTTCACACTTCTCATACGTTACTTCCTCTATTATTATTTTACTCTAAAAAACTACACATTTATAATTGGCATAATATATATATTGAACCCTAAACTTGGCTTCAAATTTTAACTTTGACCTCCAATTTTTATATTGCACAAACATGCACTTTAACTATTCAACCTTTTAATAAATAAATACGCGTGTCCTACCTGGCAAAACGCGTGATGTGCACGTATTTTGCGCGAGTTAGGAGTAATTTTTGAGGCCCAAACAGTAAAAAAATGCTGAAATGACAAATCTACCCTTAATCAATCCCTTTTATATATATCTTTATATTTTCAAATAAAAATTTCATTTCTCTTTCCTCCTCTTTCAAATCAATTTTTTTTCCTCTCTTTTAAAACGATTTGTGCTCATATTTAATGCAAATGGCTTCTAATTTTTTTGTCATTGTGGAAAAAGAGTTATAATCCTTATATATTAATTAAAAATATATATATTTTTTTAGTTCTAAAATGAACGTGTAAAGTATTTAATTAGTTGGCAGCCATTGAATGACTCACTAATACACGTGGGAGCATTTGCATTTCACGCTCTTTGCCCCCAAAAATCGCGTGTTTATTTATTAAAAGATTGGATAGTTAAAGGGTCTGTTTGTACACTATGAAAGTTTGAGGTCAAAGTTGAAATTTGAAGCCAAATTTAGGGTCCAATATATGTATTATTGCCTTTATAATTTGTACTATTCTTTTTATTTGTAACTTTTTAAAGCAATTTTAACTACTAGCTTCTATATTTTTCCCTATTAAAAAAAAAAGATAAAGTATTGAAAACATCTTTAAATTTGATGTAAAATATTGATAATCTTAAAAACATTTATTTACTTGATTAACTGAACTTAAATATATTATCGATCTTGTAACATGAATGAAATATATTCCTAAATTCTTGTCAAACTTAAGGGTGTTTTCGATATTTCTTTCGATTTTTTTTATAAAATACTTTATATTTCTACATGAGTTTAAGACCACTTGATATGTCATGTGGCAGATTGAGGGTGCATCTAAGTAGAGAAGCGTGTTTTGAAGATTGTCGATTGTTACAGAACTAATAATTTATGCTAAGTATAAAAGTGTTTTAAATATTTTTTTAGAAAAATATTATAATATTCTAGTTATTTTAGAAGTCCAATAATTTTAGCTTAGTGGCTTGATTTTTTCTATCGAAATCAGGAAAATGTAAATAATTATAATTCAATAAATGTGTCCTGAATAGTAAGCTAGAAGATATTTAACCCCAATAATTAGATATATATTTTGTATAGTTTAAATTTGTCAATCTCAATAATTCTTGAGTCTCATCTAGATTAACTTTTCTTCTTTCATTTAATTCCAAAAATTACTCGAATCACATAAATATTTAAAGTAAACCAACATAATGCGACGATAACAACATACATAATGAAATCTCACTTGCGAGGTTTAAAAGAAGCTAGAATGTACGTAGACCTTACCACTAGAGATTATTGTCTAAAATGCATAATACATAAATATGTCTTTTAATTTGACTTCATTTCACATTTATATCCTCCAACTTTAAGTGTGTACAAATATGCACTTAAACTTGTATAAAGTTGAACAAGTAAACAAATGAGTTCTATATGGCATAATACACACAGGACACCACGTAAGACGTAAATTGCCATATATGATGTCACGTAGGACGCGTGTGTCTATTTGTTCAATTTTATACAAATTTGAGTGTCTACTTGTGCATACTCAAAGTTGGAGGGTATAAATGTAAAATGAGGTAAAGTTAAAAGACATATTTATGTATTATGCCTTTCTAAAAACACCCGGGTCAAGTGTGATAAACTCCGGTATAAAGAAGAACAATTTCCAATAAATTAATTTTATACAATATGGAGTAATATTTTTTTTTTAATACTCCCTCCGTTTAAAAAAGAATGACCTCCTTTTCTTTTTAGTCTGTTTAAAAAAGAATGACCTTTTTTTTTTTGGTAACATATTAATTTCAGCTTTCCACGTGGCATGTTTAAGGCCACAAGATTAAATGACAATTTTGTACATTTGACATAACTTTAATTTAAAACCACATGATTCAAAAGTCTTCTTTATTTTCTTAAACTCCGTGCCGAATCAAACTAGATCATTCTTTGTGAAACGGAAGGAGTAGTAATCACATGGATTAGTGATTAAGAAAATGAAATAAACAAAGGGGTAATTTTGTCATTTAGCATCATCACCACTTTATCCATTTTCCTCCACCAGTCAAAAAACGGTCGTCAGAGAAACTGAACAGACTTCACCCCACCCCCCTTTCACCCACCCACCCCCACCCCACTAATCAGCTACCGGTAACCGGTAACCGGCTAATTGCATTATATCATGCCGCAAAAGCGCATGATTGACGGGCCCATAACGTATACGTGGCGACTTTTTATTGGTCCATTTCAAGTCTCCGGGATTCATAGCGTTGCTGCATAAAGAAACTAAAAGTAGAAAAAAAAAAAAACACCCAAAAAACTCATTCTCTCTCTAGAAAAAAAATAAATAACTAAACTGTGTTTCTTCATTCGATTAATTTCTCAATTTTCTCTTAATTTTTCTACTATTTTACCATAAAAAATCCATCTTTTTGAATTCTACAATGTGTGATCTTTCTATTTTGATCAGTTTTGTGGATTGAATTTTAGGTGTTTTGTTTTTTTTGGGGGAAAAAAATGCTGGAAGCTGTGGAGAGTTCAGTGCATGGAAATGGGTTTGCTCAGTTACAGAGCTGTGGGGATAGCAGTGAAGAGGAGTTATCTGTGCTTCCAAGGCATACTAAAGTTATTGTGACGGGAAATAATAGGACTAAGTCTGTATTAGTTGGACTTCAGGGAGTTGTTAAGAAGGCTGTTGGGCTTGGTGGTTGGCATTGGCTGGTAATGATTTTGTTTATTTTAGTTTAAAGTTTTGGGGGTTTTTAATTTATGTTTAGCTAAAATGGGTTGTTTTTTAAATATGAATTTTGGGTTTTGAGTGAATTTTATACTGGGTTTTCAATGTGGTTGTTATTGGCTGCTGATTATTCAGTTTATTTTAGTTTAAAGTTTTGGGGTTTTTTAATTTATGTTTAACTAAAATGGGTTGTTTTTGAAATCTGAATTTTGGGTTGTGAGTGAATTTTTATACTGGGTTTTCAATGTGGTGTGGTTCTTGGTGGTTGGCATTGGCTGGTGATTATTCACTTTATTTTAGTTTAAAGTTGTGGTTTTTATTTATTTATGCTTAGTTAAATTTGGTTGTTTGTGAAATCAGAAATTTGGGTTGTGAGTGAATTTTATACTGGGTTTAATGTGGTTCTTTTGGGGGGTTTTGTCAAGCCATTCATTGAGTGAAAAGTTGAGTTTTGCTTCCTTATATGATGATTTTTCCATATATTCTGGTTTGGGTTGTTTGCAGTTTGGTGAATTTGAGTTTTCAGCTGACAAAGTTTCAATTTTTTCTCATTCTGCTACTTTTTTATTGTGAACTATGGCCTTGCATCTAAGTCTTATTGTTTCTCTTTATTTGAAGCTCTTGGGTATTTACAAAACCAATTAATCAGGAACTGAATTTTACATTTGAGATTAAGGCCTTCAAGAACAGGGTTCAATTCTGTTAATTCATTTTCATTGATAGATCTAGTGTTTTAAGGAGTTCTATTGGGGTAGGGAATTAGGGGAATTGCTTTTTTTTGAGTTTCAGAGGCTATATGATGATTATTTTTTTTTTCTTCAAATGTGTTGTAATCTCCAGATTAGAATAATTGAAGTAGCAGAATATAGTAATACTGAGGGATTTATGTTTTATTAGTATTAGCTGTGGATTATTTGTTTTATGAACTGATGAATTTTACTTCCCAGTGATTCTGTTTACTTTAGGGCTCCATTGAATTTTGAGGTTCAACAGATCTGTCAGTATTAGAACTAATATCCATAGCCATTTTAGTTTTTTTTTGTGTGTGTACAAGTATAAACAAGAGAGGATTTGGCTTCTTTTTGTAATTCACTGTCAACTAGTTGATTCTTCCAGATTAGACATATATTTCTTGCTTAATTAATTAACCTTGTGATAATTTTGTTGTTAATATGTTGTGTCAGAATTAAACAGAACCATATATCATGTTTAGTTGTTTATTTCTTGTCTTTTCTGTTGTGTTTTTTTTATCAGATAGAATCACATTTTAAACATTAGCCTAATTTCGTTTTTGTGAAACCGTTCAACGTAAATTGCAGGTTCTTACGAATGGCATAGAGGTGAAACTGCAGAGGAATGCTTTAAGTGTGATTGAAGCTCCTACTGGTAATGAAGATGATGATGACCTTGAATTTGAAAATGTTCAGTGGAATGGTTCAGATATGGGTGAGTCATCTGATTTATGATATATTATATTCCCCATGTTTCTATTTGTTTATCTTGTTTTGACTCTGCACGAAGCTTAAGAAAGTAATTTTTTACCTTAAACTTCAAGATATGCAGCATGTACCAAAATGTTCTTTAATCTTGTGGTTTAGAACGTGTCATGCGGAAAGTTAGAATTAAAGAATTTTCAGAAAAAGGTTGAAACATTCTTTTTTATGGAAGTTCAAAATATGATATGGTTCTCTTTATATTTTTTTTATATCTTTTGATTCTTCTACTATAAGAGAATTTGCATAGTCAAATTCTTATAGTAGTTGTTACATAGGATTCTTTATGTACAGAAAACTTTTTGCTTTTATCACTGCTGCTATCTCTTTTTTCTTTGTTGTGATTATTGCCACTTGGCCCACTCTTATGTAAAGTAATGTGATTTATTTCCTTTCTATTTCTTTAGCATCCGATGATACTCAAAAGTCTCATAGGTCAAGACATCGCGCTCTTAAACCGTATGGGTCATCTCACAAGGCCATGAGCCGCTCCCTTTCATGTGACTCACAGTCGAAAGGATCTATTCCTCCACATCGTGGGTCCATGGTATGAAAGTATCTGAAGTTGTTTTTTTTAATAGACATTACTTCAACTTTTAGTTGTTGACTCTTTTAAATTTCAATAATTATATCATCTAACAGAAGGTTGACCTTAGCAAACTCGAGATGGCTGCACTGTGGAGATATTGGCGACACTTTAACCTTGTAAGTAGATTACAATAATTACCAGTTTGTTTGATCATCCTTTTTGTTATTAGTATGTGATATTAACTTCATTTCTGGGCATTTGAACAGAGGGAAGCTATACCTAACCCCTCGAAGGAGCAACTAATTGATGTTGTTCAAAGGCACTTCACATCCCAGGTACTTTCTTCTATTAAAACATGAGTTTTAGGTATTTTTCCATACTTCTATTCATAGTTTTCCTATTGTGGTGCTTGTATTGTGTCAACTTCTTCTGATACGTCTGGCATAATGTTCTTCCATGTTGAACTTCATTGGTCCCCGTGAATCACCAAAACCATATCAGGCCGTATAATTGTGCTTTTGTTATATCATGCTCCTTGTTTTCCAAATCATGCACTACTCACTGCTGCATTTGTCATTTCCGGGCTGAAGCAATTGGACGAGTTGCAGGTAATTGTGGGATTTGTCCAGGCAGCTAAGAGACTCAAGACGGTCTGCAAATGACTCGGGGCAACCCCTTTTTTAGCATGCTCCTAACTCTAACAAATAGTGGTACCTTTTGTGTCCACTCACTATTGCAGTAAAATGTGTAGTATATGTATACTCCTCCTGTTTATCCTTTTATGTCTTTTGCTTAGTCCTAGCTAGTTATGTAGATAAATGAAATGCTGAACTAATTCTGGTTGGAATTGGATGTACTTCTTCACATGTATAGTCTAATGTGTGAAATGTTAAATCATCATTCAACCAACTCAATCTTGCTTTACACTACTTGATACTAGGGGTATCAAAAACTCGTTCGAGTTTGGGTGGGTTATCACACTTTTTTTTAACTTAGCTCATTTTGACTCGTCAAATTTAGACCATCTAAAAGTTGAGTGGTAGCCAAAAACCTTGTCAAAATCAAAATGTACTCTTTTGGTTTTGAATTGATTTGAAGTAAACAAATGTTGGTATTGAGTCGCATCATATTTTATAGTCACATTAAATGACATGTATCTATATATTGGTGAGAAGCTAAATAATTTATTTAGAGCAATAAAAGTAGTAGTATACCCATATCAACAGACACCAACATTTATAAGCTGTCCTAATTTATTTCTTCTTTACTTACTGTTGCTACTATTATTCCATACAGCGTCGTAAGGTTGGTCCATCTCGCATTTGGAATCCCGAAATTATGTTTGGACATGAATCGATTGATATTAAGGGTGGTAAAATCAAATCCAATTTGTTGAGCCACCCAAATTCAGTTTGATTCTCCATCTTGAATTAATTATCATATTTTTCTTTTCTTAAGTTAATTTGAATAATTTTTTAATCTAAATTGAATTACATTTAGATATTTCAAAATTATACGATAAGTACTAAGAAGAATTAAAATAAGGGTGTAAAAGTAGGTTAGTGTTATGAAGTAGAACTTTGATTATCTATGAAATCATTTAGGACTTTGGGTATGTTCGATTTTTAATCTTCTCCGATTGATCAAAAAAGCATTCTCTTTGAAAAAATAATGGAAATAATTTCTCAAAAATAAGTTCCACTATTGACATTTCACATCGATTCCAGAACACACCCTTAACTGTAAACAAGTCTCACGTTGAAATCATCTTGTTGATTACATGTAGAAATTCTAATACATGGGTAATATGCATTTATCCTTACAAACTCAGATTGACGAAAATCACTAGCAAACTTCTCTCAAGCAGTATCAGCAAGCATCAACAGTTCAAATTTTCCGAGGTTATCGATACACTGATAAACAAACAAGTTCAGGCCTGTACTCGCAGACCGACACGAAAAAAAGAGTGAAAAAATATACAAGGTTCAACTAGTCAAAACTGGAACAAAGCCAAAACTGTCACTGAACAAATTGTAGTGGATTAAACATACAAGGCAAACAAAAATCTAATTTTCTCAGGATGACAACACGTACTAACTAGTTCTCGATCGAAATAGGTATCAGTATTCAGATTGCTGAGCAGTCTATGGTCTCTCTATCTTCTCCTCTTCCTCCGCTTCCTTCGATTATCATCACTTTCCTCAGAACTGGATGAAGATGATTCTGACTCGGATCCTGAAGATTCAGAACCAGATGAACTCCCAGACTCATCTGATTCAGAAACAGGCTTCTGTTGTTGCATGATAAGCCTTGGCATGTTCTTGAGATACTCTCGCAGACTCTCAGTGATTCCACCCAGACCGATAGAAGTGAAAAAGTTGATGGCAAACCTTGTATTCTTGGGATTATCTTTTGGGAATATAGACTCCAAGGATTCTTGCATAGTGGGGTCGTTAAGACGCTCATTCAACAAGCGGATACCTAGGTGCTCTGACATTTCCTGCATAAATGAAACATCTAGAGTGAATTTGAAGCTAACAGAATAATGTCGTATTACTGCTGATGAAGGACGCCCAAGCACCCGCTGCTTAAAAAAGGAAGGAAAAGCATGAAACCCCAGAAATGGGTGCGCGCGCGGGGGGAGAATATGATGGGCTTCAATGTAATGCAACTTTTGACATGTGGTGATATATTTAGTAGTGATAATAAACTTCAAACAGGTGGATAAAGTGTAACAACAAATTCTTTCAATATAGTAGTAGGGTCTAAGAAAATTAGGCCACAAAGATCAAACAAGCTGGAACTTACAAATAGGACAAAAAGATAAAACAAGGAGTACAAATAGAGATCAAATTAGATGTACCTGGAATAGAATCTTGATAAAAATACGAGAAGAGGAGGTCGTATCCTCCTCTGTCAGCCGTATATAAGCCAAACAATGCCAAGGCAGAGCATCAGTGCCGAGCAAATGAGCAAAAAACTTGGCCACATTACGCAGTTTGTTAGTTTCAAGCCGGTGAATCATGGAGTACTGCTGCACAAAACATTTTTCAAAGTTTTCCTGATGAATTTTGTTGATCATGCAAAAACGCTGTCCCAGTAGTCCATAGTAGCGAAGATAAGTCCTTTCCTGACTGCAGCATTCCAATAACATTATGCACAACTCCATCTGCAAGGACCAATCAATATATGTATCATTTTTCTTTTCTTCCTTTTTAGAATGGTTTTTTAGCAGAACCAAGCAAAGAGTAGTTCATTAATACAAGTATAATCAACATGTCTCGGGATAAAATGATTACAACACCACAGCGATTTCACTTTGATCTCCCAGAGAAATCAAGTCAGAATAACAGGCTACCAAAATATATTACTAGTTGACAATAAAGAGGTAAATTAATATATATACCAAAACATATAATTATCCTGATGTTGACTCTATCCAGTGACCTAAAATATTATCACCCATCATCTATATTTTCCCTGAAATTGAGTGTGAACAAATATAAGAAATTCGACACCTTATTTATTTTATTTGGGGGGGGGGGGGTTAAGTACCAATAGTAGGATATGTGAAACCGTTGTGCAATATGAAATGGCAGAAAAGTGCTAGTTATCACTAAGTGGATAAGTACTGATTCAGAGGAAGAGCAAAGAAAAACGCCACCTTAATCCTTGTAGATAACACACATAACATGCAAGAAATGGAGTCAAATCAGGATAATAACTGAAATTCATTGTTGAGAATTTGGTACTAAAGACCTAGCCTCAAAACACAGAAAAATATACTAACCTAATAAATGTGTAGATATAGTATGTTCTTATCTTTTTAAAACTAATTCAGAAATTAACACTAAGCAGAAACGTAGGCAGTGCTAAAGAAAGTGAGAGACAGAGAATCCGACTGAAACTCAGCACCCTCCAGTACATCAAGCCAAAGCAACAATCTACTGGGAATACTCTCCTTGGGTATAAGTTGGTGAAAAAGAGTGCTTCGGATCCTATAAATAAAATCTTCAACTCCTTCAAATGCTTTTTGACTTCTCTATAACAGTCCAAGAACAAGCACAAATGTGCAATTTCCACAACTTCTCACATTTTTTTATTCTGCTGGATGTTCCACATGCGAACTAGTATTAGCTGGCAATGTGTAATGCTTATATACATGAGTTTTTTTTCCATTGTTCATGATACTGTGTGCCTTACAAAAAAACTAATAATAGCTGGAACAACCTGTATGGACAAGTCCAAAGCAACTTAGCAGGTGACTTGAGTCCTCCCCATGATATTTATACATGAACTATGAGCTAATTACTTCCTTAAATTATCAATGCTAGAAATTGCATTATTGGCTACATGAATTTCCACCTCCATAACCAATTACATGGTTCCCTACCTCCATTGCCACTTCTATTCATCAGCCATCAGTTTAATAGAACCCCAGAAAATTGTTCTATGGGTGCATGATTGAATGGCAATGCCTCTATTGTTATCTACACCACATACGAGGAAAAATCAAATTCAACAAAAGCTTAAATATTGGGTATTTGTTCTCTTTATTCGTATCCAGAAACTAATTTTTACTAGACGTTTATATAGGTCAATTACCTTCTTCTGTTTTAATTAAACCCTTTTCATGTAATGAAGACCAGATCAAAAGCAACATTACTATCCTTCCAAACTCAAAGCATATGAAAATCTACGTACAGATCAATCATATGAGCATGCACACAGTTCCGTATATGACATGGTCTTACAGGAGTAGAACAACACAAAGAAAGAAAGATAATGATACCAACCTCCTGACCAGGCTCTAGTTTGATCTTCAACAACTTGTGTCCTGCTTCTTCAAAGTCAACACTAGACATAATCGTCAGGTAGATTGTTCTCCGAAGGTTGATTAAGTTTGTCTCTGTTTCGTCCTTTATTTTCATTTGCTCCTCATCCTCTTCTTCATCGGACTCTTCATCTTCATCTTCATCCTCTGATTCTGCACCCGAATCTCCTTCCTCCTCAGATTCTTCACCAAGTATTGCCTTCTTTAATTCTTCATACTTCCTTTCGTTTTCTAAGAAATTAGGATCCGGCTTGAAAATATCTGAGCACATAGGACAAGCATAAATATCAAAATTCCATAAAATTTTCATTAAAAAAAATCCATATAATTGCTCGACAAACAAAATAGCCATCAAAAGAAACCCATTATAGAACTTCTATAACAAAATCCATCATAAGACGTACCTAAAGCAATTTCCGGATCTATTGTGTCCGAGAGAGAGACTTCATGGGTTAACTGATCTTCCTGCTCAACAAGGTCAAGCTCTGGTCGCACAGCTTGGTAACCCTGCAGAGGATGCATGTAAACGATCTAACATTTTTTTCTTTCTTTTATCAATAATAAAAAAAGGGATCAAATTTTTCTTCTTACTAAGAAAACAATTGAAGACCAAACTCACCTGAAACTTTGCTTTTCGCAATGCAAAGAGGCTTTCAATTAAGAACTGAACCCGTTTATCTATTTCTCCTTCATGAAGTATACCACGGAACCGCTCAAAGATTCCTATTTAAATGCAAAAAGGGTATTAGCATGACAAACACAGCAAAACCTTTTTACAAATAAACAAAAATGTAAGTTGTGAATATTATTCAGTGATCTTTCAAGGTACACTCACCATGCAATCCTCGTGGACAGAGGTCCTGAAGCATTGAACCACACTCTGTAACAAAACCAACTGCAACTTCAACACTATCATCTGTAGGTTTCTCCAACAAAACTGTAAGTAGTTCGAGAGCAATAAGCTCGTGAACAATTTGCTGGTTTACAAGGTGAGCAATAAACTTGACAGCTGCTAACAGCTGAGGCTGCAAGAGTGAAAGATTAAGGGTAAGACATAATATGAAAAGATTCGGATTATAAAACATGTATTGAAATAATTAGACTAACTGGCACCGTAACCCTCCACCCCTCCTTCCCCCCTCTCTTGTAGTCATACTCTCAAAGGAGGATTTTCAAGTATCTACGTGACATCCAAATAGACTGTATGCTCTTGGTCAACTAAACAGCAATAATTTACAACAACAATACAGTATGTTGCACAAATAAGAAGACAGAAGAACTGCAAGCATGGAAGCAAGAGATACGAACCTTATCATTACGTTTATAAGCTCTTTGCAGCTGCAGTATGATCCTTCTTAGCAACAGATCACCCACTTCTGGGAACTTGGTGTTAACCACTGCTACCAAAGCAGCAAATACATCAGTAAAACCGGGAGAAGCCATTTGGGACTTCATACAGGATCTACAGAACAGCCCCCTCCCACGGATCAAATTCTCTGCAAACAACTCTGGAATAATGTTTTTGAGGTTCGCTGCATTAACTTTATTCACCAGCCCATTGATACTTTTCCTCAGAGCATCCCAAGTCATCCTCTGGTACTCAACACTGCTTTTGTCCTGAACATCCTTCATCATTCTAGCCAATTTGAATGGCGGAATGTAAACACCCCCACTCCTTCCCAACTTTGCTAAGTCAGTAGGCAAATTAGCATCTTGCTTTTGCACCTTGGAATCCTCATTGGCTTTAAAAGCCCCATCCTCTTGTGCATTATCTTTCCTATTCTTCTCCTTTCCATGCTTATCATCTCCATCCCTTTGCCTTATATCCTTTCTATTATCGTCATCACCATCAACCCTCTTTTCTCTCTCTACAACCTTCCTCCCTCTTTTATCCCCTTCTCTACCATCATTATACCGATCAACTCTATCCCTGTGTCCGTGCTCATCCTTCCTTCTCTTATGCACCTTTTCATCATCATCTTCCCGCTGCCTCCTCTCCTTCCTATCATCACTTTCACCTTCATTCCTTCGACTCTTCTCCTTCTTATCATCATTCAAGTCACCACCTTCACCCTCATGTCTTCGCCTCTTCTTTCTCCTGTCATCCCTTTCATCATCATCATCAACTTGGGTTTCCTCTTTTCTGCTCTCCCTCTTATCATCATCATTCACCTGTTCATTTTTTCTCCTTCTATTCCTCCTATCATTGTCGTCCTTATTCTCATCTTTTCGCCTCATATCCATCCTTTCACCATCTTCATTTTCATCTCGCCTCTTACGCCTCGAATCATCCTTTTCATCATCACTACTATCCCTATTTCCATGTTCAGCTCTTCGCCTTCTTGCTCTCCTATCATCCCTATCTTTATCCTCGCCATCATCATCACTCTCACTGCGTTCAATTCTCCGCCTTCTTTCCTTCCTATCCTCCCTTTCATCAACATCATCAACTTGCTTTTCCTCTTTTCTGCTCTCCCTCTTATCATCCCTTTCATCATTCTCCTTATTCCCATCTTTTCCCCTCCTCTCCATCCTTTCACCACCATCTCCATGGTCATCTCGCCTCGAATCATCCTTTTTATCATCACTGCCATCCCTATTTCCACGTTCGGTTCTTCTTCTCGCCTTCCTACCCTCACCATCATCATCGCTCTCACGTCGTTCAGCTCTCCGCCTTCTCTCCCTCCTATCCTCCCTATCACCATAAGTTTTTCTATCCTCGTACTTTTTCCGCTCTACTTTCCCGCTATCCTCATCCTCTGATTTGTCCCTTCTCCTACGGTGCCCATTCTCACTCAAATCCCTCTCCATAATCTAAAACTTCGCAATTACAGATTCAATAAACACAGCACATATAATGTCTAAAACACAGTATCTTAAAAACGACTACTATATGTTTTTCAACAACAGTAAATCTAGGGTTTGTTGACCTAAATACCTGCGATTCAGTACAAAGCAAAACCCCGAATCTGATGAAGTTGAAGAACACAACTTTTGAGATTTACTGAACTGGAGCTCGAAATCAAGCAGATGAAAATACAATGAAATTTGGTAAAACACCTAATTTTCATAAGCAAATCCGAAAATATTCAAATTTCTTTTTTTTTTTTCTTTTAATTTTCCTTAAAAAATAATAATTTAAATCATATTTTCCATTATTATTCTCTCTGAAATCAGAAATATAATCTGTTAAGTAATGCAATTTATATCCTATAAAATATCAAATGAAAAAAAATCAAACATTCATCTTGAATTTTGATTAATTCAATTATTTTGAACAATGAAAAATCCTCAAAAATTCACTTAATATGAAATAGCGGGAGTACAACAAAAGAGAACGCACCAATATAATTATTAAAACTTTTGGGCTCTCAAATACACGAAATACTACACTTTTGATCTGAGGATATATTAAAAACAATCTTTATCTATATTAAAAACCTAGACATTATTCTCTCCAAATTATAATGTTGTACACGAAATATCGCATTCTTTCAACACTTCTTTTTTGTGTGTGACAAGGAGATTATTATAAATACTAAGTAAGAGAGTTTATTACACTTATTTTAGATACGTGCTTTGTGCGTGTACTTTATATTACGAGTAATTTTATAAAAATCATAATAAAATTTGTATGAAAATAAAAAGAAGTTTACACCACACACAATTTGGGCCCGGTATTTGTTCCAACTTATTCAATTGTTGGACTCCCTGATTTTGAAGCCCATACAGCTCATTTGAATGGGCTTCACATCTTTGTGAAACCTTGGGCCCAACCCCTTCATTGGATATTCTTGATACTTTACCTCACAAAGCAAACTAAGCCCATATATTTATCTAAAATAGCGATACTTCAAAACATTCAATACACGCATCTCTAAAAGTGAATGATTCATGTAGTTGAATGTCTCGACATGAATCCAAATTGATTTTCAATAGCTAAGATGATTTCGGTCGAGATAAGCTAACCAATGATTCATAATCCAATCTCTCACTAGATTTTAATTTCTTTGTTAGTCTAATATATATTTGTTTAATTGACTATTTCTTTTGTCTTTAATCTATATGACTATATATAATATATATATAAATTATAAAAAAAAAAAATTGATAAGTTTTTTCATGCATGGGTCAATGGGTTACATATTCAATCCAAATAATCTGATCCTTTAGATGTTATCGACCAAATTAAGTTGATCAATATAAATTGAGTTAATCAATGAGCGAATTATTAATCTGCTCAAACTTAGGCGAGTTAGGTGGGGTGGTCATATATTCATTGGCTTATCAAACCAAACAACACATTTGGGTGAAATGAAGTGTCATTACTTTACGTCCCGTCTCTTCCAAGAACAAGTTGTGGAAGAAACAAAAAGAACAAAAAGAACACAAGATGTACGATCCTAGTGGGGTTACACTTCCTTCGTCGCAAAATAAGTATAAAAAAAATTTATCGCAAAATAAGTATCATCTTAGAAATTCAAGACTAAAATTAGTATATTTTTTTCAACTAGCTAGCTAGACCTTTATACTTCATCTTTTTAATAGTGTTTAATTTTCAAAAGACATTTATTAAATAGAGATGGTTTAGTAAACTACATAGTGCATATTTTTATTTTTTAATGAACGTGATTTTTACTGAGATGACATTTATTTCGAGACAGAGGACGTAATATATTGCATGAAGAAACTAAGATCGATTAGGCATAGTGGCCTCCATAATAAGTGGTTCTAAAGGATTGCTAATAAATGTGGGATATCTAGCAACTGAATCTTTGACCAAAAATGGCTGACGAAATATAAAGTATATTCTATATAATTATGAATTTTGCTACTGAGTTCCAAAAATGGATGACGAAATATAAAGTATATTCCATATATATATATGATCAAGTAATACTAGATGATAGTGTTATTTATCAATTACGTAATCGATCGGATCAAATAAATATATTTATCTATAGGTCATTAAAAAGATTTACTTTTTTCTCGAAAGATAGAGGGAAATTAGCCATAGACAAAATAATAATTGACATAAAAATAATTAGTAAAGTAGGAGCTTCTCCTAACTTATTCGAAAATTAGATTTATTGCTCTCCTCATCTTATTATTAGCAACAACTCATATACGCAATCAAAACATTGCTAATATAGGATTATTCTCCTTCTATCAAAATATGTAAATACTAACATAGTCACGCTACTTCAATTAAATAGAAAAACTAAATTCAAATAATGAAAGTCGAATACTCTTCTTCGAATTATTCAAATTATAAGTGACTATATATATGTGATAATAGTAATATATTTTATATGTTGTTGCTACGAAATTTTCTTTTAAATGTTAGGTAAGTATACCATTGATCAAGAACCAGTTTGGTACTCTTGTTATATCGATGATGAACTAGCACTTTTAACATATTATTTTTCGAGTCGATTGTCATATGATTATTCAATTAGTATTTGCTATTTCAGAAAAACACCTTTTTTTTGTTGAATTTTTTTGAAATTAAGAGGAATGTGACTTTGTAAGGTAATATATTCATCAGTTGCGTGACTATTTTTAAAAAAAAAATCGTTATTTTTCTACTTATACGTACAATTTGTTAAGGTGTACCACTTCTATCTAAATAAATGAATTATTGGTAATTTGTTCCAAGAAAGCTGGAAAAGTTACTAATATTCTTTGTGCACTTTATGACTACTCTTTTGTTTCATTATAATTCATCAATAGTCACTACAACTTTTAAGCTTTAATTTCCTAATTATTTGTTCAAAATATAGCAATTATAGAGCAACTTTTTTTCAAAGATAATTCAGAAAAATGGATCTATAATAGTATATAAGAGAATCTTTGACTGCATCTAGGACCTATATATGCTAGCTTATGGATTTAAGAGGAAAAGAAGAAAAGATATAACAACAATTATTCGTTGTAATTCCATAAATAAAGTCTGAATATGATAGAATATATACAAATAGGTCAATAATGTACGCAAAACATTTTAATAAGTCATGTTATTCATATTAATTATCTAAACGATTATTAAGTTTGCATATTATATTTTTCGATAACATTTTTCAGCAAGGTAATATCACGTGACACCTCTCGTGCGCGTACGTACATGTGTGAAGCATTATAAACTATTTGTCAAACAAATATAAATTAACCCATTAACCTTCAAGGGAATAAGAAGAATTAAACTATGTGTAAAGCATGTGTGATACTATCTATTTATTATTTTTCAAAAATATTTTAGAACTTTGAATTAAATAAATCAAATCTCATATTAATAAATAAACTTTTTACAACAACATCTAAGATAGTGTATTATAAATAAGTTACTACCATCTTATTGACAAGAATTAATTCATACTCATATTTTAAGAGTACTATACCAAAAACATGTAGTATATATATCTAAGGACTAATAAGTCTAAAAATTATTATTATTATTATTATTATTATTATTATTATATTTAAGACCTCTTAATAAAATTTTATTTTACGTCACTAATTTTGTGAAAACACCTATTTTTTCTTTACTATCCTCCTATAAATAATTTTTTTTTAAAACATCTTTATAACTGAATAATCTTAATTTCATGATAAAATGTTAAAAAATTTATGATCTATAAAAAAAAATGACAACATACGTAAAATGTTGTTACTGATTTATCAAACAACATACACTTATTTAATTGGAGATTGTTCATATTGTGACTTAATATATCATTTCCTGAATAAAATAAAAATATCAAAGAGAGAACATTCAAAGTATTTCTGATCCTATGTATCAATACAAGCATAACCCTCTCTAAATAAATATCAACACTAAGAATAATATAAAAAAACAAAAGTCAAAATCAAATAATATGGAGAGATGAAGGATGGAATCAAATTGGTATAGACTATAGTCGATGTAAACATTCCACATCTTGTAGGTGATTCAATGAGTTTGAGAATGACTAAAGGTTTTAAAATAAGGTTATGTTTGATAATCATTGCATATTTTTAAATTTATTGAATTATGTCACCAATTAATAAGTCTTTACATAATAATGTCTTGCAAATTAGTAATTTCTTAACTTAATAACATGGGATGAATTACTTATAATTGCCATATATATAAATAAAAAATGGTCATCCGTACACCACATTTGAACAAGGATGTGTTTTAAACATCAATGCTTGTTCTCATACAATTAATGAATTCTCCCATATAATAATATTTTTTTTCATATTTAAATAGTGTTAAGTTTCTTATTAAAATTTTATTTATTTAGTTGCTTTATAGACAAATAATAATGCTTTGAGGACCATTACTTATTTTCATAATTTTTTGGATCATGTCACATGTCAATTGATAGGGCTCTCATACGAATATAAAGTATTGTTTTTATATTATATAGTATTAAATCCCTTGTTATGATTTAATTAATTATTTTATTGCTTTTGGTCAAATAGTACGTAGTCGATTGTTAACAAAGAGGGTAGTTTATGATAGTTGATAAAATGATTAAGCTTTTACTTATACAATGAGAAAATTAATTAATTTATACAATGGGGAAATTTATTGAAGCTAAATTTATGAGAGATAAAGACAGCAATGACTGAGGGTGTGTTTGGTAGGAAAGAAAATGTTTTCTTCGAAAATAAGTGAATTTCTAACTTATTTTTTCATGTTTGGTTGGTGAGTAGAAAATATTTTCTGATTTTTTAAAAAAATATTTGGTTGGTTAATGAAAAATATTTAAATATCTTTTATTTTTAGCTTGAGACTAAAAAATACTCTTTAGGAAAATAATTTATGATGAAAATCAATCCCTATAATTGATCTAGGACTGACCCTGACACACAAACTAGGAGAAGACCCCAATGACCGTTCAAAATCCGACACTGAGATCTGACCCAAATTATGTTTTTCAAAAACACTTTTTTTTTAAAATGACGGGGTTGCGTAGGGGGTGGCATAAAAATGATTTTTTTAAAAAATTAGAAATATTTTTCAAAAACATTTTTTTTTAGAAAAAATAAATTTGATGAGGGTGGCGCGAGGGGGGGGGGTAGGTGGTAGGAGTGGGAGTGGCGTAAAAAATGAAAAAAAAATGACGGGAATGGCTTGGGTGGGGAGGGCGGGGGGGATAAGGGTGGGAGTGGAAGGGGGAGGGGTAGGGGGGAGGTGGAGTAAAAAGTGAATTTTTTTAAAATTTGAAATATTTCTCAACAATAATTTTTTTTAAAAAAAAATTTGTCGGGGTGGCCTGGGTGGGTGTGGCCTTGAGGGGGGGGGGAGTGGCGTAAAAAAGGAAAAAGAATTGAAATATTTTTAGAAAGCAATTTTTTTAGGGGGGTGGGGAGGGGTAGGGGTAGTAGGGGATTGGGTGAGGTAAAAAAAATCATAAAATTTGAAACATTTTTCAAATTTTTTTTTTTTTTTTTGTTTGAATGGGGTGGTTTGGGGGTAGGGATAAAAATATATTTGAAATTTAAAAAAAATAAAATTAGATTATTTATTTTTTGAATGGGGAGGGTCGGGTACGAGTTATGCGTAGGGTAAGAAAAAATTAAATTAAAGGTTGAAGTAGTGTTTTGGAAAATATTTTCTTTAATTTTAGAATTTCATTAAATTTGAGGAAAATGAGTTGATTTGAAAAAGATTTTCCAAACATTTAAACCAATCAAACATGAGAAAATTGGAAAACATTGTCTATAAAATATTTTCCTCCATACCAAACACACCCTGTATTTCAATAGTTTTTCTTCATTGAAAAGTGATTTTATGATGAAAAACCTGAAATTTACGTTGTAAAAGGGATACAAAGAGGAGAAAAACAAGAGCTTTTAAAGGAAAAGTAAGAAAGATAGTCATTTTTATTAGATGTGTGCTTGTATATTGGAACACAAGGAGTAAAATACTTTATTATTCTAGTTTTTTTTATAACCACACATTTGTCTGAACGAATACATGTAAAAATGACACATAAAAAATATTGATGTATGATATTTATATTAAAATTCGATTATATTCGAATCACGAACTACAAAATCCTAGATTTTCTTTATCCCTATAGCTTGAACTTTAAATTTTTATTTACGAATAAGAAGACCCTAATCATTCCACCACGTCGAAATTTTATACTGTTATGATCATGATTGGATCAATGGAATATGGAAAGCACTAGAACTGTTGCTACGAAAATGTTGGACATATATGAAAAAGATTGATATGGAGTATCTGATCCATTTTCAAGTGACATCACTACTTATATTAATATGGGAATTGATTTATAATGGAATTTTATCAGAAAATAAATAGTAAAGATTCAAAACAGATTTAGCAATTGATTTATGGAATTAAGAAGCTTCTTTCGGTTTATAAGGTGCTTTTACACTTGTATTCCTCAAGTGGAATGTCTTTGTGCCAACAATTAATATTCCTTTTTTCAATAAATATATCATGATGTTTCGATCAATTTACGGACATCTCGATCAATTTTATAGAATATCTATTACTTTTAATGTCTCAAATTACTTGTTCACTTTTGAATTGACACACCTATTAAGAAAATAATAATTAACATGGTGAGTTTACCATTTTATCCCTATTAATTATGAAGTGGATAAAATTAAAAACTTAAGATTTTCAAGAAGTTCTACCTTTTTCAAAGTAATTAATTGAGGGTATAATAGGTAAAAAAAATGTCATTTCTTGATTTGTCAAAATGAACAAGTAATTAGGGACAATTAAAAAAGAAAATGTGGACAAGT
>JAJOOS010007846.1:0-21610 GCA_029582725.1 Solanum chiquidenum
GAGATTCAAACAAGTCTATCTTTGACCGTAAATTTTTCATATATCTTTTAAATATTTTGAGTAAATTTTTCATATATCTTTTAAATATTTTGAATTATCAATTATTGTGACTTATAGTACTTTTTATGTAGTTTAAAAATATATAAATTTCATTTTAAAAAAATTGAAGATTTCATGAGCAAATTCTCGGTCAAACTCAAACTGTTTGACTCTCGAAAAGCGAAATGTGTCACATAAATTGGGACAGAGGGAGTATATATATATATATACATATTTTACCTATAGTTTAAAAGTATTACTTATAATATCATTTTTTAAATAATTATATCATATATTTTAAAAAGTTAAATCAGATACATAAATCCCTTAAATATGATATTGAGTAATTATCTTAAAATTCAAACTCCTTAATTAAAGGTAGATTAACAAATGTCCCTCAAACTCCTATGCCGAAAATATATCTCCCCCCACCCCCACACGTTTTCCATCACATTTGCATACCCTCTCTTCCTTCATCATCAATCTCCTATCCCAAGTTCATCTCCCCATTCTTTTTTTTCTTTTAGTAACAGTAATGTTCGGGTAAAACTTATCCGCACCAGGTGTTTACACCAAGCCAATATATGTATGCCATGTGTTTAAATTTATAGTTCATTTTACTTCATTAAATCACGTAATAATAAAAATTGCATTGGCGTGGGTAAAACTTACTCGCACCGGGTGTTTACACGAAATCAATATATGAATACCGTGTATTTAAATTTATAGTTCATTTTACTTCATTAAATCACGTAATAATAAAAATTACATTAGTTTAATGTAAACACCCAATACAAATAAGTTTTACCCATCCTAACACATCTTTCATCCCCAAAATATATCGTGGACTTAAAATGAGGGGATTTTGGCTTTTCAGTTGAACATCGAAAAAAATATTTGGTCATAAAAAATTAGAATTTTCAAGAATTTGAAATGAAAAAATATATAGTATTTTCACTCTTAAGTACTAAAATATCTTTTAATCTTATGATATTTTTTAAATATGACATGTGAAAATTTAAATTAAATACTTCCTCCGTCCTGATTTATGTGGCATCATTTGATCTCGACACATAGTTTAAGACGAAATAAAAACTTTTAAAATTTATAGTCTAAAATACTCATTGACCATATGTGTTTATAAATCATTTCATTAGTGGTATAGAATTTTACAATTAAATTATTTCCAATTATGAGAATGTAACATGCTTCTTGGTAGGGGTGTACATGGTCGGATTGGCTCGGATTTTTCAAATATCAAACCAAACCATTTGTGTCAGATTTTTAAATCAATAAACCAAACCCAAACCAATAACATTCGGATTTTTCAACCTCGGGTTTTTCGGATTTTTTTGGATTTTTCGGGTTTTTTCAGGGTTTTCCGCTAAAGTATTCATACAAACATATAATTTACTTGTAATTCAATTATTTCTTCAGTCCTACCAAAATACAACTATCTAAGGTGTTTCTTAAGAATACAACACAAACAATGATATGAATAATGACACGATTTTTTTTAAAAAAAAAATAATAATAATGAAATCGCGTAAAACAAATATTGCAAATTAACAAGTCATAATGAAAATGATCATAATTTATAAGTACTAAATCATGCTAAAATAAGTTTAATAAGTATTAGTTACATGATTAAATATTAAAGAAAATTAAAATTAGATTATGTACTTTATTTGTCTAAATCAATGTAAAATCAAAGAACAATTATTCAATATTATTGTCATTCTTAGTGTAATTAAATTGATTTTCTTTTTGCATTAGTATTAATTTGATTTTGATTTAAGTTTTATTATAATTACCAACATCTATAGACTATAATCTTTATGGAACCATTCAAAATTCTAAGTTTCAAACTTGAAATAATATATTAAAAGATAAAACTATGAAAAAGTATAAGAAATATTTAAAAATTATATCAAAGTAAATATTTTTATGTATCAAATAAAATTTTAAAATTATATCTATAATGTCGGGTTAGTTTGGTCTCAGGTTGGTTTTTTTAGTTAAAACCAAATCAACCCAAATATAGTCGGGGGGTTTTTTCAACACCAAACCAAGTCAAACCAACCATTAGTCGAGTTTTTTTTCGATTTGACTCGATTTGCGGTTTGATTCGGTTTTCGGTTCGGTTTTGTACACCTCTACTTTTTGGTATAGATTAAAAAGAAAAAATATGTCACATCAATAATTTTTATTCACCAAGCAACATTTGAACACATAAATTTTTAAAATAAATTAAAAAGAGTAACAAAACAAACAAATTAAAATGAACGAATATCAAATATACCTAGTTAGAGACGTTAATCACGGGGAAAAAACAAAAGTAAAGTTAGTTCACATTAAACAATCAAAATGAATAAAGCAAGTCATACATCATATCAGCTGTGCTGATTTTAACAATTGAATTAAGCTTAGGTCGATCGATTATTTTGGCCACTTGGATTGAAAATCCACGTAACAAACTTCCATCATAAAAATATAAATCATGAATATTGGATAAGAACTTGTACACTTTCATTGGACAAACTAATTAGTTAGTCCCCACTTCACCTCCTATAGGCCAAATACTTATAAATACCACTCAATATTCACAAGAAAAAAACAGAAGAGTTGACCAAAACAAGCTATTATTTGATTCAATTCACCAAAGTAATATGAAATTTTAAAATTTTACAAAACCAGTATAAACGTTGTTGGTAGTAACGTATTAGGCTTTATTTTATTTTAAAAAAATAAACGGACCAAAAATAGTTGGAAGACGGCATTAAAGAAGATTTACGTTACTAGCAATAACGTTTTAGGCTTAAAATGTTACCATCAGTAACGAGTCTCTGCAAATCTTCCACTTTTGAATCTTTGTACCAAATTTCGTTATTATGAAGCACGTTTTAATGATAAAACGTTACTCCTAGTAACGATTCTGTTGAATTAAATCACATCTCCCACCTAAGAATCTTTGTACGAAATCTGATGTTAAAGTCGTTACTATGAGTCACGTTTTAAGAGTAAAACGTTACTCTGAGTAACGATTCTATTGAATCATGTCACGGGGCTCTGAAGATGTCTTATTGATTTGATCTGCCAATAAAACGTTACTATACATTACGTTTTAACTTTAAAACGTGACTGACAGTAACAACAAACTGTTAAAGAGTTCCTTTTACAATTTGACCACGGATCATTATAAGAAATGGTGGTGTAGAATGTTTAGCACATTCCAATAATTTTCTACAAAGCTTATGTTTATGTGCCCCATTGTTGAATCAATACTCACAAAATTTTAATAGGTAAGTCTTGTCAATATGTTGTAATGTATTTATAAAAACATATTTTTAATAACTATAATGCATCTTATTTTTGTGTGTAGGATTTTTGATGGCTAATTTTGAAGATAACGTGATGATTGATTTGTATTGGGGTGGTGAAATAATCACTGAAATGAATGAATTTCGATATAACGAATGTGCCAGAATGATTGTAAGCATGTCTATTTTGACCAACTACGTTGAATTAATTAAATTGTTGCATGAGAAAATGAGGACTGATGGTGAAAATATTCAATTGGATATTTCTGGAAAATATCCATGCTCATTTTAAGGTAGCATTACAAGATTTATTGAGTTCAAAATTGAGAATGACCAGTCTCTGCTACAATTTTTTGCCATTCCTCAAAAAATTTTGAACAAGATTGATGTAAATCTTTTGGAGATATATATAAAGATTAGACCAATAAATCAAGATAATCTATTTCAAATAAATGATCGACATGGTTATCATATTAATTTATTGGCTCAAAATTATGGATTTGCCACAATCAGTCAGCCTCATTATGTATACAGTGCAACACATGGTATCCATCAATCATTTGGTGTAGGCCTTAACGAACATGAAAATCGATCATTTGTTGAATGCTCGAGTAGTCAAAGACATATGGAGAGTAGCCACAATCAATATAAAACCAGGTAGAGTAATCTTTTCATATAAAAAATACTAATTCTATTTAGTAGCATGAATAATTAATTATTTTCATTTTATGTATTTCATGAAATTAACTTCTTCTTTTTTCTACAGAGAAGATGAAGCTATCTTTGATTTGTGTAATGATGCACATGCTCAAAGAAGTGATGAAAATCCAGAGGAGGATGAACCTTCAGAAGATGATGGAGAGAGTAATGTCATTGAAAGTGAATCCGATGAAGATATTGGAGATTTACCTCAAAATAATAATGGGGTAAATCTTCAAAATCAATTTAATCAGAATGTATCTGAAATGCAAAATAATGATACACCTTACTTTACAACATTGAAGAACGAGGAAGATATTTTTAATCTCTACTCGTGAATCCGAAATGAAATGTTGTTCTGTTTGGTCCGAGGATGCAAAAAAAGATTTAGAAGATATGTGTTTTAGCAGCAAAGCTAAGTTTAAACGAGCTGTGATAATTTGGAGTTTGCGCAAAAATAAAGAATTCAAGGTTGTAATATCAACTAAGAGCATATGGACTGTGAGATGCATGTTTTTTGATTCATTGGGTTGTCCATGGTTTCTTCGAGGTCGGAAGGTTGGAGGTAGTCTTTGGAAGATAGGAAAATATTTTAATAATCATAGATGCGAGGGCTTACAACGGGTCACACTAACTTAGATACCAATTTAATTACATCTTTGTTTTTTAAATCAAATACGTAAAAATCCCAAATTGTTGATAGTGGATTTCTAAGGTTCATGAAAATTTGGTCATCAAGTAACATATAGAAAAGCGTGGCTTGGGCGTCAACGCGCATTTACATTGGTATATGGTGATTTTCATAAATCATTTAGTGAGCTTCCTAAGTTTTTTGAAGCTTTTCAATACTCTAATCCTGGAACAGTTGTGGAATGGAAACATGAAGAGTCAATGAGTTCGCTAGAGGTAAAAACTTTTAAGTTTGTATTTTGGGCTTTCAAGTCATGCATTGATGGATTCCAAACTTGTCGTCATTTTATTTCAGTAGATGGAACTCATATGTATGGTAAATATGAGATAAATTGTTAATTGATGTTGGAGTTGACGAAAATGATAACATTATTCCTCTTGCGTTTGCTATTGTTGACAAGGAGTCGAAAGTGGCATGGAAATGGATTTTTAGAAAATTGAGTACACATGTGATAAAGGATAGAGAAGACATATGTATTATCTCTGATAGGGCAAAAGGAATCTTGACTAGTTTATCAGAATTGTGGCAAATTCAGGAGCCTAGGGCCTTTCATCGATTCTGTTTAAGGTATCTTAAAAGTAATTTTCAATCTCAATTTCCAAACAGGGACCTCAGTAATCTGATGTGGAGGGCTGCTACTGCTCATCAAGTAAGGAAGTTTGAAGCTTTGATGTGGGAAATTCAAGAAGAAAATAGAGAAGCATATGAATACCTCATGCGAATTCCATTGAACAAATGGACTGTTAGCCATGATGATGGAAAAAGATGGGAAGTATTGACAACAAATCTTCAGAGTCTTTCAACGGACTTCTAAAGAAAGCTCGAAGCTTGCCTGTCACTGTCATGGTTAGACTTTCATTGGAGCAAACCGTTGAACGATATACTCGTAAATGCCAAACAACTCACCAACTTGTTGAGCAAAATGAATTGTGGACAAGCAGTTACAAAATGAAGTGGGAAAAGAACTATGAAAGTTCAAAAAGACACTTTGTTTATGATTGGAATATATCCACAGGTGTATATGAGGTTAGATCTATACAGATTGATGGTACTGGTGGTAATCCTCATTGTGTTTCACTAAGTGAAAAAAAATGTGATTGTGAAAAATGGGCTAATTTGCACTTTCCGTGTTCACATGTCATGAAGGTTACTAAAAGAATAAGAGCGCTAGCTAGAAATTTTGTCAGCGAACATTTCACAACAGAGAATTATGTTGCAACATATTCTGGGTCATTCTTACCGATTGGACACGAGGCATATTGGCCATCGCCAAGTTTTATAATGAGAAGTAATGAATTCTATCGGCGTCTCAATCGATCAAGGACCACTAGAATTCCTAATAAGATGGATCGTGATCCTGCAACATATGGGCGGGCTTATGGATTGTGTAGATAGATCGGGCATGACAGGCGTCGATGTCCAACTCGAAATCAACCTTAAGTGGGTAGTTTAATTATGTATTTCTTACTTTCAAACAGCTCTAATTATGTATTTTTCAAACAACTCTAATTATGTATTTTGCTTCATTTCAATTTGTATTTTCATGACCAAGTTCATAGTTCTGAAGCCTTTTAAACTTATACCTTTTAAAATGGCAACACCTTCTGGCAACACCTTTTAAAATAGGCAATGTAAACTTACATCACCATTCTAAAGCCTTTATACTTTTGAAATTAATGTAATCTATTCACAAAGTGAAAATAAATATCCAGATCAAAAAGTGCAGTGATTATAATGTTAAGTTACTATCACCATTCTGAAGCCTTCATACTTTTGAAATTAAAGTAATCTATTCACAAAGTGAAAATAAATACCCAAACCAAAAAGTGTAATGATTATAATGTTAAGTTACTATCACTAAAATACTAATTTTCACTAGCAGCAAAAATTTTCAGCAGCACTAAAAAATTTCAGCAGTACTGGCTGCAATTTTCAGCAGCACCAAAAATTTTCATTACTTATTCTTTGCTCTCTATTGTTTGACATGTTGGATAGCATAGTGACCGCCTGTAAAGAAAATATAAATGTTCTATATTGGAGGCATTGGTTCCAAAATGATAACCACTGTGCATATTCCAACTCCCAATTTGCATTTGGTCTTCCCCGACGATCATGACGATAGTGGTTGAAATCAAATGGAAATGGAGTTGGCATAGCTTGTTGTAGTCCAAATTGCCTCATAACACAATCAGGCAAATGAACCTCGACCACATCCCAACAAAAGATTGAAACTCTAACTCGCCATATGTTTCATCCAGCGTGACAATAAAGAGGAAGACTCTCAATTAAGTCATCGGAATACGATTCCCAAATAAACTACATGAAAAAAGAAAAGAGCAAAGTGAGTCTTTACATTTACAATCTTTATAAATAAGTAAAAATTACATTGTACCTGATCTTCTATCATAGAGACAAGTGCATACCTATAAACTTTCAACACATGCTTGGTAGTGTTCGTCCAACTAAGATGCGCAAACCATCTAGTAGCATGTGGATCCCTAGGCAAACCAACAGGAGAAATAGTTCTTGCTTCTCTCTGGGCTATTATTTGAGGACTGAGGACAGTGACTCTCTCCCACACCCAAATCTAGGAGAAGAGTTTTAGGATTACATCTCTTAAAGAAAGACTATATATAAGGAGAGAAAATATGATATGAGACACATATGTCCAAAACTAGTAACTGTAAGAAATATAAATAAACTATTTGTACAATTGTTAGGTATACCTGAAGTAGTGGCAAAAATTCGGCTATCTCATTTTGGGTACTCTGTGGCCTTACAAAGAAAATGATATAAGTATGCCAAGGTCGCACTCCCCCAACTATAAGACCCAAATTTATCGATGTCCTCAAGCATAGGCAAGTACATAAGCTTCAAATAACCACCAGATATATCTGCAATCATCGTACCTGCAATCATTCAGAACATGTAACATATTGCCTTCTGATTGACCATATCTTGTGTTGTCATGTTCAGCAGCATGTTTTGCAGTACCCCCCGTGAATACAAAAAAACTTTTGTCGCTCCATCCCCGCAGGGGCAGAGAACCCGTCACTGTCTCAGTTGTGCTACCGGAAGCTCTGGAGAAGTCGGAATAGGAGAGCACTCATCTTGGGGTGGGCTTTAGTGGTTGGCTTAACATGTGTGCATTAAATGCAGCGACCTTGATGGAACTTGTTTTGAAGTCTTCACAAGATGGAACAAAACCTAATAATCTTTGACAAATGTTTTGTCAATCCCCTATGGTCCTTATCATTTCATTACTAAGTACTGGATCACTATTCACAGGTAATCCATACAACACCTCTACGTCCTGCAAGGTAATTGTTGCTTCGCCTGTTCTAAAGTGAAAAGTATGAGTTTCAGGACGCCACCGCTCAACTAGTGCAGTGATCAAACTACGATCAATAGCAGGCAGATTAGATTTGTAAACACCATATAATCCAGATAATCTAATTACTTCAAGAACTCGTGGATGGATAGGATATTTCTCTATGAGCTTCCAAAAATTTCCATCTTCTCTCCTCGTATTAAGAATCATATTAACATTTTCTTCCCATATATCTTGTGATCTATGAGTAAGTTGTCCCGTTAATCCATTCGATTCTAATGGACCGGGATCCAACTTGTATTCACTATTATTAGCCATAAAAAATACCTATGAAATACACATGAAAGTAAACTTAAATGTTAGCTCGAATTATTAGGTATTTTTTTCTTGGCAGCACACTTCAAAAGTGAGGTAAAGTTAACAAAATCACATTTAAAAGTTTTAAGGTCATCCTCTTTAATTTTGAAGTGTACTGATATAAGATTACAAGATTAAATTGCTTACTGAGACCTCCTGAGTCACCAGTAAGCTGGATCTGAGTGATGCTGGGGTCGTTGGTATTCCGATCAATCGCCACCAAGGGTGACTACCTCGCTGCAATGGTTACATACATCATATTGATGCAGTGGTTTAAAATTACTACACCCAATCTAGTCACCTGAGAGAAAATACAATTTTGTATTGTTCACATTACAAAAAGGAAGTCAAGTCTTACTGATAGAGCTAATGAAACACTTAGCTGAAAACCATGCAAGTCTTACAATTTAGACTTCTAAGCTGAATTACTCATTAGCTACAAAAAAAAATAGAAGGGTCTCTCTTGCAAAATTGCCTCATATCAAATATTTTAGAGGTAAGATTGATACTTTTTTTCATATAAATTAAAGCAACTGACAGCGGCAAGAAATTTTGAAATTACTGAGTTAACGATGATAATATATGTGAGATACATAAAAAAAAATAGACATACCTCATCCTTTTAACGATAAAGATGAGACATTTACAAAGGAAAATAATGACCCCTAACCCTTTATAAAATTAGATTTCACCTAATCAAATCTAGATGGACAGAATTATGAACTGTATGTCAGCTAAATTGTGGGAATATTAAGATGATATCCAAACATTTCCTCTACTATGTAAAGAGAAAACATACCTCAAGCATAAAAAAAAACTATGTTCTATACTTTTCGAAAGATTTATGATAGTAAAGCTGTCCTGAATCTCGTTTTTCCAACAACACCGACGGCGGCGAATTAGGCACAGAGCAGCAAGGGTTGGGAACGTCAATGAATCTAATGGGGAGGCTGCATAAGGGTTTTGAAACGCATAACATGGTGATGCGAACGACATCATTTGTTTTAGTTTGGGGATAAGTTACTTTTTAAGCTTAAAACGTTACTGTCAGTAACGTTTTCAGTCTGTTTACTCCGTCAAATGTTTGTCCTTTTGTCATTTATTTTTTTTAATAAAATAATACCTAATATGTTTCTGTCAAGTACGTTTATACTAGTTTTGTAAAAAAATCAAAAAACATACTATTTTGATGAATTGATTTAAATAATGATTTATTTGGGTCAAAAATTCAAAAAAACATCCCAAAGTATATATTTTGTTCTACTACTACATTTTTTTCATACAAAATTATCAACAAAAAACATCATATATGGCTGAAGAGAAGATACACGACTTTGGTGGTCTCTTCCACCACCACAAGAACAAGGAGGAAGACACCCCCGTCTAGAAAACAACCTATGGAGAGAGTGAAAAATCTAGTACCTATGGAGACAACACATATGGCGAAAAACCTACCTCCTACGGAGGAGATAATACATATGGTGAGAAAACAAGTTATGGTGGGGGAGATAACAAAAAGTATGGGGAGAAAACTAGTTATGGAGATAGCGAATACGGAGAGAAACCTAGTTATGGTGGGGGAGGACAACAACTATGGTGAGAAAACTAGTCATGGAGATAGCAGATACGGAGAGAAACCTAGTTATGGTGGGGGAGATGACAACAAATATGGTCAGAAAACTAGTTAGGGTAATGAGGAAGGTGGCTATGGTGGAGGAGTTGTTGAGGCTACCAATTTTGAAGAGAATGAAAGTGAAACCAAAACTTCTGAGGATTATAAGGAAGAGAAGAAACACCACAAGAATCTTGAAGAAATCGGGGGACTCGGAGCTGTTGCTGCTGGTGCCTTTGCTTTGGTAAATATTTTTCATACAGACTCTTTTAATTCTAACTTTCCACGTGACATGTTTACGATTACGTACAAGATTAAAGGACATTTTGATACATCCTACATATCTTTAATTTAAGATAAAACATTTAAATGTCTTCTTTACTTTTTGAAATTTCATATTAAGTGATTAAAACCTGCAGACAAACAAATTGAAACAGAGCTGCTCCATTTTTTATGATAATTTCGTCCATTAATTTTTTATAGTATGAAAATTTCAGCATGAGAAGCACAAGGCAGAGAAAGACCCAGAGAATGCACACATGCACAAGATAGAGGAAGGAATAGCAGCAGCTGCTGCAATTGGTGCTGGTGGATTTGCATTCCATGAACACCATGTGAAGAAGGAAGCAAAGGAAGAAGAGGAGGAAGCTAAGCTGAGGGAAAGAAGAAGCATCATTTCTTCAATTAATTCTCCTATCATAATATATTTACCTCTCTTTGTTGTGTGCTGATCAATCTATCCTTTAATTAATACTCAGCACCTAAATAATTTGTATGTGTGTTACACTACTCTTGTGTTTGGTGTAAGTCACCTACATGTTGTACTTTGCATAAGTGTGAATAATACTACGTATATTGTTTATTTTACAATTATTATTTCAATTAGCATAAAAGTTCACTCTCAGAAATGAATGATTTCCGTACGTAAGCAGATTTTTTTTCCTTCGTGTTCTATATTTAAGCGAAAATATTATTATATGTATAATTTAGACAAATATTATGAAAGGTTGTAGTGGGATAGGGATGGGCGCTACAGCCTACATGAGTGGGGATGAGATGTGTTGGAGGGTAGAGAGAACACGATTAATATAGAATGTCACTTGTAGAACTTGTTTTCCATATTCCAATAAAATCATTTTCCTTCTTGAAAAAAATCTTAACCAATCAAATAAATATGAAAAAATTAGATGAAATTTTTTTCGTCCCTACCCAACACACTCTCAGTGTCTCGGTCAACAGAACATAAGACCAAGAAAAAGGGAAAGAGATTTAAAAGAAGAAATTGTTGGACCTGAAAGCAAGAATGGCAAATATGAAATATATCTATAATTACTAAAATATAATTAGTAGATTGAATGTAGATTCAAAAAAATTAATCAATTTTTTTTTACTAATATTTGAATAGCTTATTAATGAAATTATGAAAACCTATTGTTTGAAATGAAGTATGCGAGTTTAACCATTAAATGGACAGAATTATCAAAAGACGAAGGATTTTGCTATATAATAAAAATATAAGCAATTACAGGAATTTTCTCCATCATTAATTAAATATTCCGAGTTTGAGTCTCAAACATAAAATATGAGTAGTATATAATAAAACCTCACTAAATTAATATAGATGGGATGAAATATTATTAATTTATAGAGATATCATTTAATCGATAAATTAATATTTATTAGATATCGCAAAATTCGTTCGGGATGAAATCTTGGAGATTTTAAATGAACCCACTTGTGAAAAAATCATTCATGAACTTGATGTCACAATTAATGATCTCAGCTATAGAAATAAAATGGATGTTAATAACTCGTTAGATACACTTTAGTTTGCGATATTACGCATCTTACCAGACTTTGGTGCCTCCAGATAAGTCCAAATATATGTATCTGATGCATGGGGTCAAATTTAGGTGTAATTTGTTCTAACTACATTATATCCAAGTGTATTAATTAACATATATATAGGATACATAGCAAATCTCGCTCGCCTCTCTCCCATCTCGCTCGCCACTCTCTCATGTATCTGATATCCCAAATACATGTGAATCATTCCAGATACATGTATCTAGTGTAATTCACATGTATCTAGGATACATATAAATCTCGCTCGCTTCTCTCCCTATTTTTGTGTATCTGGTAACAAAAATATATGTATCTAAGTGTAAGATACGTAAAAAATTCTTAATAAGTAGTAAGATACGTAATATTTTAAAAATATAGATAATAATAGTATATATGATAGTGAAGTATATTTAATTAGGTAGTTTTTCCTTTTTTGAAAACTGAAATGAGAAAAAGCAAACATAAAATTGACTTGAATGACAGCCACATGACATCTCCATCTTGTAGTAGGGACATAGTGTTTGTTTTTCTCCTTTGCCACACGTGTTCTGTTATTCTTAATCTCTAAGTAATCCCATATTTTGGTTGATGATTCACAATCTAATCTATCTAATTATGCACCTCCTCCTACTTAAGGAGGAAAAAAGTGATGGCGATTGGGAATTGGGAAAGATAGTTAATATCGAATTAATGAAAAGGAAAAGTATAGTCTAAAGGCAATTAAGCAATTAAAATCTGTTGAGTACTCTTTCATCTGCAATGGCATTCAGCCAATGGAACAATAGTGAAAGAGATGTTCAAAAATTTTATTTACACTTAAAATGGACTTTGAATTTAACTCAACTCTAAAAACTAGCTTATAAAAAAAGATTGTTCATAAGGGCCCAAGTCACTTCATCCACCTCTGATGTGAGATTCTTTCTACATTCATCACGCTCCCCGTCCCCCACCTCCAAGACACTGTACTCCATGACGTGGACAAATTATAATATTATGAATAGTCTGACTCTAATATCATACTAAATAAACCTTGAATTTAATTTAATACTAAAAGTTAGCTCAATAATTTAATAATTTCACTCATTTTTTATATTGTTGTCTTGTTATTATCTTTAGGTAATAATAATGTAAAACTTATTTTACACGATTAAACCACATAAATTATACGATAGTTGATCAATTGTATGACGACCAAAGTGCCACCTCATCGGACAATAATTTAATTTGGACTAAGTGAATGAATTAGTTTTAATTATAAATAGAGCACTTGACACGATCATATTTGTATCAAACACCATACACTTTCTCCATAGTCATAAGAATCGATCTGATGGAGGAGGAGAAACACCACCACCACCTGTTCCACCACAAGGACAAGGCGGAGGAGGGCCCCGTCGACTACGAAAAAGAAACCAAACACCATAAACATCTTGAGCAAATCGGTAAACTTGGCGCTGTTGCTGCCGGTGCCTACGCCTTGGTACGTTAATATAATCTTACCTTATACATAAACGTTATTATCGATTATTTATAAAATCATTTTCTTCTATTCAAATTACGATCAGATACATTTGTTTCCTCTAGAGTTTATCTACCGGAAACCTAGTAGATTGGTCACCATCATGTGCTTAATTATGATCTAAAGAACAATAATTATACCTCACTAATATTTATTTATTTTATTTTATTGATGTTTCATTAGTTAGGATTTTCATCTGGAAGTGGAATAAATCGATCCCTACTAAAATTACTTTATTTCCATGATTCGATCCAAAAATATATAATTAAGGAGGGAAGAGTCGCTACTCCACCCCAACTTTACATGGTCTAACGCACGTTTGTTGCTTTTATTCCCAAATGATCTTGTCAAAAGTTGTTGGATTACCGGAATTGGAGGATTTTCACTGGTTAATTATTTATTTACTCTAGTACAAAAGAAAGAAAGTCACAAGTAAAATATAATTTAATTCTTTTTTCTGTTTTACATTTTCAGTTTAATTCCTTGATATATGTAATTAAGAGAAGGGTGTGAGAAAATTAAAGAAGATAAACAGAGAAGAGATGATTTTATTTGTCACGAGTAAAAGAGTTTATTTTCTATCTAAACACTTATACTCTAATTTCACATTAAGTTCACCTAATTATAGTAGCTCTCTATTCTCTTTATAAATTGTGTAATAATAAAAATTATTCTACAACTTCAACTCTTTATAAAAAAAAAAAAAAAAAAAAGACAGAACATAGATGTTGAAATTACTTAGTACTCCATTCGTTTCAAAATAAGTGTCATTATTTTTATGATTAACTATAACTGAAAGTACGTCACATGAATTAGAATAGAGGGAGTAATTAGTCTTTGTTATTATTTACTTTTTCCCTCTTTTGTTGGTGATAATAAACATGAATAAAATTAGCATGAGAAACACGAGGCAAAGAAAGATCCAGAACATGCACACAAACACAAGATAGAGGAAGAGATAGCAGCAGTAGCTGCAGTTGGGGCAGGTGGATTTGCATTCCATGAACATCATGAGAAAAAAGATGCCAAGAAAGAAGAAAAAAAAGCTGAGGGGGGTCACCACCACCTCTTCTAAATTGTTATTTTAATAAGATTTTAAATACTTGTTGAATTTCCTATGGAGCGTTGTCGTGTTTTCCTATCGTACTGTGTACAATAACAATAAGTTCAGTGTGATATTATAAAGTGGATCGAGTTGAAAAAAGTGCGAGGTGGATAAATGTATTGTGATTTCCAAAATAATCATGTGTGTTTTTGACTTTCCTCGCAATTTTCTGTTGAATTACCTTGTATAATGTTGCTTTTTTAAGTGGTGTAATAAATAAATGACTTTTCTTGTGAATGGATTTGTGTGATTTCCTAAATAATGATGTTTTTTTCTTATTTCCTAGCAATTTTCTATTGAAAAATTGTCGTACTATTTCTATATAATTTAATTTACTATAATGAGTCGATTGCTTTATTTTTTAGATAATTAATTTAATTATTAATTTTTAATTTTTAATTAGTTTCACTTACTATGACATATACTTATAATTATTTCATAAACGGAAAAGCGTTAAAATTGCCCCTGATTTATGTTAAATAGACTACTTATACCCTCCGTTACATTTTGAACTCAAAAATACCCTCACTCTTATCTCTAGAGACCACAAATACCCCTCAAAAATTAACAATCCAAATTTTTAATGATATGGCAAGCCATGTGTGACTGATCCTTCCACCTAAGCTGCCAACTAGGATTACCACTAACTATTTTTTAAAATCTAAATCTCCTAAAATTGTATTAATCCAAAAAAAAAAAAAACAAGAACAAAGTTAATATTATCGAGCCGTAAATTTCCCCTCAAAATCATCCTATCAAGTTAGATATATTATATATTAGTTATTTATCAAGTGGAAATATACTTGGTTAATAGTTAAACTATGATGAAAAAATAACTTTTAACGGCAATAAATATAATATTAATAAAGAGTGATAAATATTTACGTAATTAAAAATAAAAGGTTTTTAATTAAAAATATAAATATTTTTTATGTAATTAAAATTAAAAGATTTATTTCTAATTTTAGAAGGATTTCTAATTGTTGGAAATCCTAGTTGGCAGCTTAGATGGAGAGATCAGTCCCACATGGCTTGCCATGTCATTAACAATTTGGGTTGTTAACTTTTGAGGGGTATTTGTGGTCTCTAGGGATAACAGCGGGAATATTTTTTATCTTAAAATGTAACGAAAAATATAAATAATCTATTTCGCATAATTCAGAAGCAATTTTGACCCCTTTCCGTTTCATAAATGATTTGATAGTGTAATTTCATCCTACTCATAGTAAAGAAGTTGGATTGAGCCAGTGTCACTTGGTCGGGGAAAAAGTATCTCGAAAGTATGATGATGTGATTATATATGATGATTAAATTATGTAACAAATATACTTTTAAAATTAAATGTATGATGATATGAATCTTTTTTGTGATATATATATATATATATGATTATCAAGAACGTCGAGCAATATTTCACTTTTATTAAAAAAATAATTCTACAACTATAATTTTATAAATTTCAAAATTGTCATATGAAGAAACTATTTCACCTATTTTTTTTCCTACCAATCTAACTCAGATCCACCTAAATACAAAAAATTATCCTTTTTTTCTTAGATTCGATCCAAACTCATTTTATGATTGAGTAGAAGAGGAATTGAGTTTATTTATGTAGGTTGGATTTTGGAGGCGTAAAAAATGGATGAGGTAATTTTTTAAAGTCACATAACAAGTTTCAGTAAATAAATATTTGTTAACGAAAAGAATAAATATACATTATTTGTTAGATTATAAATTAATATGCACCGCTTCATTAAATGAGGATTGTGATCCACTCTTAATTGGAGGTGCATATTTACCCCTTTCCCTTAAAAATATATAATTATTGAAAAGATTCACAGCTAATTAACTTTGAACTTCTAATTTAGATATTTGGGATAGTTGAAATTCGGAAATGCTCACTATATTTTTAATTCATCTACCAATAATGACTTGTTCAAAAGAATCATCCAACAACTAATTAACTTCTTCTTTTTTCTTAAAAAAAAACACCTTTAGTATTTTTGGATAAAAAGAGACGAATTCAAAGTAATTGATATAGAACGAATTAAGCTAATTAAATTAATTATGGATTTGAGAATTTATTTTCAAGATTATGTCTAAATCTTTCATATTCATACACCCAATAAATGAAAACAAACAAGGACTAAATAATGATCAAATGGTCATGTGAGATATTAAACAAAATGACCAGTCGATAATAATTTTCTTAATTATTCTAGATTACTAAGGTTGAGATTAGTTAAGATATTAAGTATGGTGCCATGTATATAATTCATCTACTCTAAACTAAAAACTATTTTATGTCATTTATTGTTCCAACTTGCCATATGGTGTGCCAAATTATTCTTAACCAAGATTTTGAATTCGAATATTGAATATATAAAAAAAATCAAGATATGAAATAGTTCCCTCTTTGATAGATTTTGTATCATATAAATTTAAATTAATTAAATTTCGGGGAAATTAAATTCAAAAGATCACACAAAGAAACTTGATAAATTATGTCAATTTTACAATTCAACGAGTTATTTAGCTGTGTGATGAGAGGAAGTAAATTATGTGGCTTAATCACACGACTTAATGGAAAAGTATTACCCCCTCCCTTTCAATTGTTTCTGTGATTTTGATTCGATATGGAGTTTAAAAAAGTAAAGAAGAATGATTGATTTCAGATTAAGATAGCTAGGTTGAATGTAGCAAAATGTCTTTTAATCTTATGGTCTTAAAAAAATCACGTAGAAATTAAAATTAAAATGTCATCAAAATAAAAAAGTGTTTTTATGTTTTTTTTTAAATGAACTAAAAACTAATAAAAAGTGAAGACAAACAAATTGAAATGGAGTTTAGCCTTTTCGGGTGTGTTTGGTACAGAGAAAAATATTTGTCAATTTTTCTATATTTGATTGATTTTTCTAGGAAAACAAACTTCTTAAAAAATGAGGAAAATTACTTCCCTAATAGAAGTAAGAAAAAACAAATTGCATAAGTGACATTATATTTTATTGTCTCTTTCCCATCCACTCAATCCCCCAATCCCAAACCCCTTGACCATCCCAAATAGCTATAAATTATAGATATATTAAACCATTGTGATTTATCATAAATACATATCAATAGATACCTTGTTCCGTAATTTTTTATCGTAATTTCTATAAAAAAAAAATTGCCGACACGTCCTAATATTAATGGGGCCATGATGACAAAAGGTGCAATTAATATTTCAAAAGGATTATTTGACTCATCTGCTAAAGAGAAGTGAATTATTATATTCATATGAGATATTTCACATCAAAATCCCCACCTCACTAATTGTCGACACTCACAACTAAAATATCTCCATCCAATTAAACTAGTCTTTATGCGGTTTCCACACGGGATATTCTTACACTTCTTTATCCTAACGAATATTTTTTCTATTTGATCTTCAATTTATATTAGTTGATCATTTAAAAAAAATTAATTATCTCATATTAGTTGTCCATTTTATTAAATTAAAAAAATATTAATTAATTATTTCTTATATTACCCTTGTAATTAATTCTTTTTAAAAGTGTTTACATTTGTTCTGTAAAATTACCAAGAAGTTTTTAATAGGTTAATTAGTAAAATTATCTTCTTATTTATGATAATATGCGTGTAAAAAGGAAAAACGAGGAAGTAATACATTATTGTTTTTTTATCTCAAATTATATGATATGGTATTTGATACGAAGCTTAAAAAATATGTTTTTGAAATTTATAATCTAAAATAAATCATAAATATTTAAAATAATAATAAATCATTTTATTAAATGTAAAATAAATATTTTAAAATTAGTTATTATAAAATATAAAAATATATCAGGTATCTATCACGTTCTCCCGACACCACATATACATGTGCGACTCCGCAACTTGATGATAAATTAATGGTTAATCTACTTAAAATATCATTCAAGTTTTTTCTTATATATTGAAAATCGACCTAAAAAAATCTTCTTTACTTCCTCTACTTAAAATATCATTCAAGTTTTATGCATGAAATCACTTGTTAAAAAAGTGTTTTATTTTGACATAAATCCCGTCTGGATTATTTTCTACACCCTAAATATTTAATTCCTTGTTCATTTAAGAAAGAAAAAAAAAACATACACGCGTAGTCCAATCACTACAGTAAATAAAGAATTTTTTATTTGCGGCAACGGTTAGCGATAATAATATAATTGATATTATATTATATATAGTGATAATAATATAATATGAGTATTTAACTATTTATAATCAACAATTAGAAACTTTAATAAATTTAAAAGCAATGACATATGACACTAACTTAATTATTATTAAATATTTTTAATAAATATTGTCACTAAAAAAATTATTGCCATTAAATATCTCTTTTGCTGCGGTGAAAGGATTATTAGGTAGGTTCCTCTTTTATCTAATTTTGGAAAATGCTATAAAGATATACCACTAAATAACAAGAGACCTTGGAGATCGATAGCGAGATACAGTTGGGTCAATTTGGTGTGATGTGATAATTCATGAGTAGTTTTTAGCAAACATTTTCTTCATCAAATCTTACTTCGTGAAATTCTATTAATTAAGAAAAATATACAATCTTGTTAATTTCTGCGTGTATGTTTATTTAACAGTTGAAAGTACTATAGAGAATAGTGGAAGAAAAGTATAATTGAGAAATCTTCTGCTAATTCAAGATTATTAATTAAGATTGGAAGACTTAATTAAAGAAGAAGAAGAAGCTATGAAAGGAGAAGGATGATATTGGATAGGAGAACTTTGTTGTGGAAGAAGACTCTTAGATTTAAGTGTTTTTGAGTTACATACAAATAACAATGGTCACCCCTATTTATATTTGTGTAGGGATGCTTCTAAAAATTATTCGAGATACATTTATAAGAAAAATCTAGATATTCTTATCTTCTAACTATCTAACAAGAATCTAGATATTTTTATAATTCATTAAGGTATATATTACTATGCATAACTTTAGAAAGTTCTACTAAATATCTAAGACTATTTGTACCTCCAAAAAATCATCTTTATTTTTCACAAGTACAACACGTAGGTCAAAATACATTTTTTCTTTCCATGTACGTTATTCTAAACTTATTAGTTTTTCATGCCATTTATTGAATTTAGTTTACTTTTAATTAGAAGTTTCGTGTTCAAACCATCAAAATATGCCTAATATTAAAGTGTTTTATTATTTTATTTTTATTTTTTTGGGGTAGAGGGGCTAGCTTTGGTTTATCAATATGGATTGTGGTGAGATGGTTGAGATTCTTCCACCCTTAATTAAAGGTCTCTGGTTGATCTTTAGGTATGAAATAAACCCTATTAAAAGTGTTACCCAAAAAATGAGCCTTGAAAATACACGAATCTAAATTAGCCAAATTACAATATAAAATCAGACATCAAATGAAAAATTAAAAAAAATGTGGATGGGGAGGAGGAGGAGGGGAGGCTTTTCCCTTTAGAATGGCAGTTAGACGGATAAAGACAATAAATCAACAAATTAAAGACTAGCATACAAATAAATATTCGATTAAAAAGTTTTTGCCGACACTCCTCAAAATAATCATAATGCCGAGTGGAGTATAAGATAAAATAATTTTAGGGATAAAATATAAGATTATTTAATTTTGTATTTTGTTGGAGATATTAGGCAGTTTTGGAATTGTTTATCTCACTATTTATATTTTAGTAATGGGCAATGTGATAAGTTAATCTCATATACATGATGAAATAACTTATTCCAAAATAATTAATCTGACATAATTTATTTCCAACCAAACGATCCCAATTTATATGGTTAAGAGAAATTACTATATATCAAGCATTTCATGTGGGGAGGGGTTGGGGATTAATTAATTAGGTTCAAAATATTCAACCTGTCCAAGTGTGATATCCAACTTTTTCTTTGTGCTTTTAATAGGATCTTAAATATACAGATAACGTGATATTGTTGAAAGACTAACAAATTCTATAAAAGCGAGTTATGTTTCTCTTCTTTTTTTTCTTTTAGTAACAGTAATGTTTAATTAACGTTATGACAAAGACTATCTGAAATCTGAATAAAAAAAGTAACTAATAAACTCACAGTTGAAATTCTCAGGAATTTGTAATTACTACTATTTTTTATTTCAAATTATTCACAAAAATTCAAAAATTACTCTAAAATCATTTTCCACTTTGAAACAATTTCTTTAAAATACTCACAATTTTATAACCTGGCACATAATTTAAGAAATAAATAACCAAGACTTTTGGAATTTTTAGTTTAAAACACTCATTGAATCAATGGTTTTATTCAACAAGTAATAATTGAACAAATAATTTTTTAAAACAGATTAAAGAACTAATGAAACAAACAAATTAAAATGAACGGGCATCATATATATATATATATACACGTAGTTAGAGACGTTAATTACGGGGAAAAAACAAAAGTAAAGTTTTTTCCCGCATAATCAAACAAAATGAATAAAGCAAGTCATACATCATATCAGCTGCGCTGATTTTAACAATTGAATAAAGCTTACTTCGATTATTTTCTCCACTTGGACTGAAAATCCACGTAACAAACTTCCATCATAAAAATAAATTATGAATATTGGATAAGAACTTGTACACGTTCATTGGAGAAACTAATTAATTAGTCCCCACTTCAACTCCACTTATAAATACCACTCAATATTAACAAGATAAAAGCATCCCAAAGTATATACTAGTATTTTGTTCTACTAATACTACATTTTTTTCATACAAAATTATCACCAAAAATCATCATGGCTGAAGAGAAGAAACATCACTTTGGTGGTCTCTTCCACCACCACAAGAACGAGGAGGAAGACACCCCCGTTGAGAAAACAACCTATGGAGAGAGTGAAAAAACTAGCTCCTATGGAGACAACACATATGGTGAGAAAACTAGTTATGGTGATGATACATATGGCGAAAAAACTACCACATTCGGAGATGACAACAAATATGGTGAGAAAACTAGTTATGGTGATGATACATATGGCGAAAAAACTACCACATTCGGAGATGACAACAAATATGGTGAGAAAACTAGTTATGGTG